>WNWK01040498.1:0-16940 GCA_009830355.1 Cherax destructor | reverse complement strand
GAGTGGGGGACTTTTTGAGATGGGGGTTTTTTTGATACGCGTACCATGCGGTGTTTTTTTTAAGATTTGGGGGGACGGAATGGTTTGGACTGGTTTTAGGAGGTGGGTTTTAAGCCTGATATTGGGGGTTTTAAAAATGTAGTAGGGGGTTAAGACCGGGGTTGTTTTCAATATGTGTCGGGGTATGAAAGAGGGGGGGGGAGGGGGGTTCGTCCCCGGAACTTTTTTACTGGACGAAATAGAACAGGGTTTGATGGGAGAACTTGGGTTGAGGTTTTTTGAGGGTTATAGAACGAATGGGGCCCCTTTTTAGAGTTTTGGGGATGAAGTGGGACAACGAGGGGGACTGGTCGAGGGGGGAGGTTGGGCTGGGGGGGGGTTGACTGATTATAGTTTGGTTGATTGATGGGTTGGTTGGGTGGGGATACAGGTAGCAGGAGGGTTGGGGGGGGGTGGTATCGGGTGCCCGGGGTTTTGGACTTTTCGGGTTTTTTTTGGGGGGTTGTAGGAATTTTTTCAGGTGTGTGTTGTCAGACTTGGAGTGATTTTGGGTTTTGGGGGTGGTCATGGGGGCGGACCATTGGTTTTCCCGGGGATTAGTAGGTAATATTCAAAGATCATAAGGGTTTGTCGGTGGTGATGTGTTCAGCTTGCATTTATGTGGCAGGTTTGAGGTTAGAGGTTTGGTGTTAGAAAACCCGAAAAAGTTAGTTACCATTTTGTCCTGGAATGCGATTGACACCCTGTTTATTATGGGGTGTAAGAAACACTTGAAATGTTTCGGCCCGCCAGGAATTGTGCGTGAAGCAACAGTGCGCCACCGCCATGGGGGGCGTGTGGGCGGTTGGGGGTGCAGTTCCCGGGTATCGTAATTTAAGGATTGTTGATGTTTTGCAGTATTTTTAGGTTTAATTTTTTGTACTGTATTCTGTATGTCTTTACTATCTTTTGTTTGAATTTACATTCGGCTTTTTCTAATTTATGTTTTTTTTCTAGAGTTTTTTAAATGTATGCAACACAAATGTGTTTTGGTGAACTTATTCTGTGTGGGGGGGATTGTGTTGTAGACAGTGTTGTCTAGGGGGAGGGTTTGATGTTTTTTTTTTATTTAAGATGATGTGGGGGGTGACCCTTGAGGGGGTCAGTTGTTTTTTGTTATTGTAAAATTTTCCCAAGGAGAAAATGTAAGGTTTTATGTTTTTTCATGCCTTTGTACTGCGTTTTGTGGTAGGGAAGAAGGGGGGATATGAACCAAAGGTTTAATTTTGGATTTTCAAATTTAATAGTCATTGACAGTTGTTTTTTTTATAAAAAATTTATGGATAGGTAGTGGGGAGGTTTTTTTTTTTTTTTAATGTGCTTTTATTCTTATTATAGGATATATTGACAGATGTTTTTTTTTTGGGTTTTTCTGCTTTTTTTTTTTTATAGGGCCCCTATTTTTTTGGGGATTTTTTATTGTTTTTAAATATTTTTTTTAAAAAAAAAAAAAAAAAACTGTGGCGGGGGGGTAGGGGGGGCAAGGGGGTTTTAAATTTCGGGGGGGGGGGAGCGGGTTCAATAGGGTTTAATCTTTTGGGGTGGTTTGGGGGTTAATTGGTGAATCGGCCTGGCTGGCTGGTTCAATAGGGTTTAACTGTGGTTGGCTTGCTGGGGGGGTTTTTCAGGGGAATCTGTGGCTGTGGGTGGCGGGTTAAAATAGGTTTACTCTGGGGCTGTGGCTAGCGGGTTTTAGGGTTTAATCTGGGGTTTTGGGGGGCGGGTTTTCCAATAGGGTTTAAAAAAAAAAAGAAAGTTTTATTTAAAGAGATTGCAGATTACATGGGTTTTTGGATTTTAAATGTTTGAGTAAGGGGGAAACACATGCCATGGCATTGGGGCAGCTTATTCTTTTCCCTTAAAAACTATGTATTAAATTAGAGAAATTTATTGAGTTTTTTCTAGTTAAAATTTTTTTAAAATTAAATAGGGAAAATTTTTAAATGTTTAAATTTTTATAAATGATATTAGATATTAGATTGTTACATTTAAAAAGATTCTTGAATGATAATATGGAATTGAGATTATCTTAAGGAAAATAACATTGACTTTTTTACATTAATTATAATATGAATGGGGGGAAATAATAAAATATTATTAAGAATTGAGATTATTAAGGAAAGTAAAATGAGCTTTTTTCAAAGTGTTTATAGTATGACATTTATTTTTTGGGTGAGTGGGGGGTTTTTTTGAGTTGAGTTTTAAATTTTTTTAAAAAGATTTTTTAAATTTACGGAAAAAAATTTTAGAGGGGGGGCCCTTTTTGCATAAAATTTTTTTACATAGGTTGATATGAAAAAGGGATATAAAAAAAGTGATCTGTGTCTTGTGTTGTGGTCATGGGTTTTTTTAAAAAGTTGGGGGAAAAATTTTTTTGAGCAGGGGTTTTTTAAAATTGGGGGGAAAGTTTTATATATGGTGGGGCACAAGAGTAAGATGAATGTTTTTTACGGTGAGGGTTTGAAAATTTTTTAATATTGGTGGAGGGCGTCTAGGGGGGGAAATTTGTTTTTTTGACTGGGGCCTTTTTTTTGTGTTATGGGGGTTTTAAAAGGGGATTTAACGTTTTGGGCCCCCTTTCACATTTTCCAAGGTGAGATAGGGAGAAAAGGGAAAAAAAAAGGAGGGGCTGTTTTGGGGTAAAGGTTCTTTTTATAATATGCCCTTTCCCGAGATTTTTTTGGGGAAAATTTTTTTATATGTGTTTGGAATTTAAGGATTGGGAAAGGGGGGGTTCTGGGGAAATTTTCCCCGAGTTGGATGGGGGTTTTCCATTGAGTGTTATTTTGGGGAAATTTGTTTTTTTTCCAAACTGTATGAAATAGGTCTTGGGCAGATTAATTTTTTTTAATGTCATCCTTTTTATTTTCTGAATTCGGCATTAAAGTTCCAGTAAACTGGATTTAAAAAAAATTTGGGTTTTTATCTGCAAAAAAATGGGGGTTTATAGTTGTGATGCATTGGTAGGTCATTTATGTAAAAGAGGAATAGGAGGGCCCCCGGACACTTTTTGGGGGACCGACCGAATTTTTTGGGTGGAAGAGTTCGCCCCCATTTGTGTGCAGTATTGGCCCCTTTTTTGGTGAGGTATGACTTTTGGGGAGTTGGGTGGCCCTTATACCATAGGGGAATTTTTTACAAAATCATGGTCGACTGTATAAAAAAGGGGAGATCAATGAAGCCCAGGGGGCTTTTTTCCCGGCCGTTTTATTAACTCCAACATTTCATAAAGCACGTTTTTGCCTTTTTTCCTGAATCCAAAAGACAGGGGTTTAGTACATTTGTGAGACGAGGAGGGGAAAAAATTTGGGCATGAATTAATTTTTTGAAGATTTTTGGGAAAAAATGGTAAATTAGAAATTGGCCCCCAATTATTGGTCTGTTTGATCACCTCCTTTTTGGATCGGGGATTTCATTTTGAGAATTTTTTTGGGGAAAAAGAGGCTTAATGGGTTTTTAAAGTGTTTCTAAAATTTGGGGATAGTACCGTGAAACTTTTTTACATAAAAGTTGGTGTGTTTATTCCCTGCCTTGTTTTTTTAAAGGGGGTTGATTTTTAGGGGCTTTAATTGGGTTTTGGGGGGTAGGAAAGCATTGGGGAGGTGTTTTGGGGGAGTCTGTTGGGGGTGTTTTTGGGGTTTTTTGCCTTTTTTTCCCATGGTGGAGAAGAAAACTTAAGCTGTTTTCTGCCCCGAAGGGGGGGTAGGGGGCATCTGCCCCTTTTATAATTTATGGGGTTGTTTTCGATCTTTTTTTTTGAACAAAAAGGGGCTCCGGTCTTTTTTAAAAAAACCTTTTTTTGTTCTGGGGTCTGTTCTCATAATACAATTTTTTTTTCTTCTTATCAGGCTGGTAAGAATTATGAGTAGCGTTTGGATTTTCCCCGGTTTTTTGACCCCCTTTTTTTTTCAAATTGGGCCTTTTTTTTATTTAAAAGGGTTGGGGGCCCGGGGGTTTTTTAGCTGGATCCTTTTTTTTTTAAATGTTTTTTATAGAGGTGGTGGGTTTTGTTGGAAATTTTTATGCATTCATTAGTATCTGTATTTTGTTTCTAACTCATTATGCCAGTCAATGTTTAACTAGCTGTTTTAAAGTTATTGACACGACCATTATGTAGTCGGGAACTTTTTTAATATCTAGGGGGAATTTTCCAAGATTGTTAAGGGGTGGAAGTGGTCTGTGGTGTTGTCTGTGATTATTTGATTTTAGAGGGGGATAGATTAGTCCAGAGGGGCTATAATGAAGTACAGTCTCGGAGATTTTTGAGGTTTTATATTGTTGGTAAACAACAGTTGCTCAAATGTTTGAATTTGTTATTGTGGGGGTTCTAAAAAAACAAAAAAAAAGGGGGTTTGGGGGTTTTAAAGGTCAACAGAGTAAAGGGGTCTAAAAAGGAAAAAGAAATTAAGGGTGAAACAAAATGCGGATAAAGGAAAACAGGAAATTGGTGATGGATCATATTCTTAACAAGTAGACACAAGAGTAGTAGTCAAGAGAAGTCTGAGGATAATGAAGCCTGCCAAGGCACAGTGCCGCCCTCCTTTTCCCCTCATCCTCATATCGGACATAGACAGGGATATAAGCACAGTGTGTCTTCCTTTGCAGATGACACCTGAATCTGTATGACAGTGTCCACCGTTAAAGACACTGCAAGACTCCAAGTAAAATAAACCAAATCTTTAAATGAGCTGCAGAAAACAATATGAAGTTCAATGATGAGAAATTTCAATTACTCAGATACAGAAAACGTGAGAAATTTAAAATTCATCGGAGTACAAAACTAATTCCAACCACACAATAGAGCAAAAAACTAATGTCAAAGACCTGGGAGTGATCATGTCAGAGGATCTCACCTTCAAGGACCATAACACCGAGCAATCGCATCTGCTAGAAAAATGACAGGATGGATAATGAGAACCTTCAAAACCAGGGATGCCAAGCCCATGTTGACACTTACAGATCGCTTGTTCTATCTAGGCTGGAATATTGCTGCGCACTAACTGCACTTTTCATGGCAGGTGAAATTGTAGACCATGAAAATGTGCAGAGAACCTTCACGGCACGCATTATAATAATAATAATAATAATAATAATAATAATAGTTTATTTAGACATGGTACAATGATACATAGTTAGGTATACATGATACATAGGTATAAATGAGATGTACATGCCAAAAGCCCCTAATATGCTGTGCATTGCGGGCATTCCTAGGACTATATTAATAGTAGACTACATGGTAAAAAATTATGGTTGATAATTTATAAAATAAGTATAATTGTGTATCTAAGTTATAAAAATTGAATATAAGTTGAACATAATGATTTATTAATTGTAGCAATGCAACTAATTGAGTGAGATAACAATTTAAAACAATTAATTGCATAGCAGTTACAGTATACGCGGTCATTATAATGTAAATGTTATAGAAACAGTTAGCTTAGTATGTATTATTCGTAACAGGTTTTTACATTTAAGTGATTAATCAGGTTTTTACATTTAAGTGATTATTCTACTTTGTTTGATATTGAGCATTTAGGTTTTGGTTAGAAGGTGGTTTTTTAGCATCGTTTTGAATTAGGGTACAGGCAGGGTTTCTTTGGCAATGACAGGTAATGAATTCCAAATTTTCGTGCCTTTTATATGCATTGAGTTTTTACTCAATGCATGTGTCTAGTGTTATGGTCATGTGTCCTGTTAAAATTGGTAAGGAGAAGTTTGAGTGGTGGGTTAATATTTGCATAGAGTGTTCTATGTATGTAATAGGCACAGTAAAAAGCATGAATGTCATATATGGTGAGTAAGTTTAGGTTTTTGAATATTGGTGGAGTATGTTGTCTGGAGTGTTAATTTGTTATCATTCTAACTGCTGCCTTTTGTTGTGTTATTAATGGTCTGAGATGAGTTATTGATGTAGAGCCCCATGCGCAGATTCCATAGGTGAGGTAGGGGTAAATGAGTGAGTGATATAGGGTAAGGAGAGCTGGTTGTGGAACATAGTACCGTATCTTGGATAGTATTCCCACGGTTTTTGAGACTTTCTTGGAGATTTGTTGTATACCTGTAGTTTACCTGGAGAGAATTCAAGGGGTCAACGCTCCCGCGGCCCAGTCCGTGACCAGGCCTCATGTTGGACCAGAGCCTGATCAACCAGGCTGTTACTGCTGGCCGCACGCAGTCCAACGTACGAACCACAGCCTGGCTGGTCAGGTACTGACTTTAGGTGCCTGTCCAGTGCCTGCTTTAAGACAGCCAGGGGTTTGTTGGTAATCCCCCTGATGTATGCTGGGCCCCTGATGCATGCTGGGCAACTGACACTTATTGTGTTTTCCCTCAACGTGCTAGTGGCACCCCTGCTCTTCATTGGGGGGATGTTACATCGCCTGCCGAGTCTTTTGCTTTCGTAGGGAGTGATTTTCGTGTGCAAGTTTGGTACTAATCCCTCGAGAATTTTCCACGTGTATATAATAATGTATCTCTCCCGCCTGCGTTCTAGAGAGTACAGGTTTTGGAACTTCAAGCGTTCCCAGTAATTGAGGTGGTTTATCGCACTTATGCGTGCGGTGAAGGTTCTCTGCACATTTTCAAGGTCAGCAATTTCACCCGCCTTGAAAGGTGCACTTAGTGTGCAGCAATATTCCAGCTTAGATAGAACAAGCGATCTGTAAAGTGTCAACATGGGCTTGGCATCCCTGGTTTTGAAGGTTCTCATTATCCATCCTGTCATTTTTCGAGAAGATGCAATTGCTACATTGTTATGGTCCTTGAAGGTGAGATCCTCTGACATGATCACTCCCAGGTCTTTGACATTAGTTTTTCGTTCTATTGTGTGGTTGGAATTAGTTTTGTACTCCGATGAGATTTTAATTTCTTCACGTTTTCCGTATCTGAGTAATTGAAATTTCTCCTCATTGAACTTCATATTGTTTTCTGCAGCCCATTTAAAGATTTGGTTTATGTCTGCTTGGAGTCTTGCAGTGTCTTCAACGGTGGACACTGTCATACAGATTCGGGTGTCATCTGCAAAGGAAGACACAGCACTGTGGCTTATATCCCTGTCAATATCTGATATGAGGATGAGGAATAGGATGGGAGCAAGTACTGTGCCTTGTGGAACAGAGCTTTTCACAGTAGCTGCCTCAGACTTTACTCTGTTGACTACTACTCTTTGTGTTCTACATGTTAGGAAATTATAGATCCATCTACCAACTTTTCCTGTTATTCCTTTATCACGCATTTTGTGTGTTATTACACCATGGTCACACTTGTCAAAGGCTTCCTAGTTTTTCACTAAATTGCTGAATATTTGACTGTGGTAATCTATAGATGTTTATAACTGTGAGAGGTTTTTGTAGGTATTTGGTTTTAAACTTAGCTATTATATATTCTCCATGTTCATCTCTTGTGCATGTATTGTTGATACATTCAAGCTGGTTTGAGTATAACATAACTGTGCCACCCCCTTGTTGGTCTGGCCTACAATTGTTAATGGCTGTGTAACCAGGAATGGCATAGATATCTGTAGTATGAGGCTTTAACCAGGTTTCAGTGAGAGCAATGATGGACATACTGGCCTGTAGTGAGTTTAATAATGCAGTGAGGTCATCAAAATGTTTGCTTAAAGATCTGACATTGTAATTAAAGATAGTTATGTTATTGTTGGCTTTGAGTAGTGTTTTAGCCTGTTCTGTTGTGTAGTAATGACAGTTGTTGTTAGGTTCATGTAAGTCATTTAATAAGAGATTGATATCAGGATCAATGTTTGGAATCATAAGATTTAGTGTGATTCTATAATTAAACTTAAAAATAGAACAATGTAAGTAGACTTAAGAATAGGACAATGCAATAGGAGTTCTTGGCACGTGAGTTAGTACGTTGGATATGTTTACAAAAATGAATAAATGAGCTAAGGTAGTCAATTTACAGCTAAAAATAATCTAAAACTATTGCACCTGAGTTAGCACCTGAGTTAGCACCTGAGTTAGCACCTGAGTTAGTTAATTAATCAAACAAATGTTTATATATGAGTGTGATTCTAACAAGAACAATGAATAATGCTAAACTTAAAGATATGATATTTGATGAATTGATTTTACTAGCTATTGGATTAACACACTTTTGAACAAAAGTTACAGAGATTTAGGATATATCTTTACAATGTAATTGACTTACTATTTAACTAGCTAATAGAACTGGTTGGAAAATTACTATAATTAATATTAAGTTATAATGGAACAAATAATAAGATTTAGTATTGCACTAGTTGTGATTATAGAATTTATTAAAGGCAATATAAAGAAAATGAAAGTAAACTATTATAGGAGAAAAAAGTTCTAAAGTGTACAAAAGTAAAATTTATTAATAGTAAAAAAATAGCTTGAAATAAAATTTTAGGCAGTTAAGGTGATCAATAATATATAGAAATGAGGTTGGAGAAAAGAATAAAAGGTAAATACAATCTTTAGCAATTAAGGTGATCAAAAGTAATTATAAATTCTAAGCAATTAAGCTGATCAAAATATATATAGGAATGTGGGTTGAAAAATGGGCACAAGTAAAAACTGTATGTATTTAAAAATAAAAATAAAACTATATGTCAAAAATATTCTTTAAAGGATAGACAAATACTTAAATGAGGTAGATAGGCAAAACATACACTACACTATATGTAGGGGTTTGGTTTTGGACATTGTGTTTATACAGTCTCTGTAATATTTGCATCCCTAAGGAATCTTGATAGTTCATTCTCATTTGTGATAGTATACAACTGACCTACACTTGTTTTCTTCACTAGAATTTTTCCATCCCGGGTGAAACATTGGTGGATTTTATCAATATTCTCTCGCTTAAGCTTTCTGATTCTATACCAGAGGTTCTGATGGAACGCTTGAAGTCCCTAAACCTGTACTCCCTAGAACGCAGGCGGGAGAGATACATTATTATATACACGTGGAAAATTCTCGAGGGATTAGTTCCTAACTTGCACACGAGAGTCACTCCCTACGAAAGCAAAAGACTCGGCAGGCATTGTAACATCCCCCAATGAAAAGCAGGGGTGCCACTAGCACGTTGAGAGACAACACAATAAGTGTCAGGGGCCCAAGACTGTTCAACTGCCTCCCAGCATACATCAGGGGGATTACCAACAAACCCTTGTCTTCAAGCAGGCACTGGACAGGCACCTAAAGTCGGTACCTGACCAGCCAGGCTGTGGTTCGTATGTTGGACTGCGTGCAGCCAGCAGTAACAGCCTGGTTGATTAGGCTCTGATCCAACATGAGGCCTGGTCACAGACTGGGCCGCGGGGGCGTTGACCCCCGGAACTCTCTCCAGGTAAACTCCAGATGCACACATGAACAAAGACCACTTAATACTAACAGGAGACTTCAATATCAATCTCCTACAAGATCAGGACCCACAAGTAACTGAATTCACAAACACTATGAGCAACTGCTTGTTTCTACCAACAGTAACAAAACCAACAAGAATCTCTGAAACTAGTGCCTCCCTATTAGACCACATCTGGACTAACACCATATCCCCTCTAAAATCAGGCATACTCACAGATAATACCACAGACCACTACCCTACCTTTCTCATAACCAACCTAGATACATTACCCCAAGAGACTACTAAAGTTACTTTCAGACTACATAATGAGACAGCTATAAATAGCTTTATAACAGCTATGACAAACATCGACTGGCAAACCAAGTTAGACACCTATACAGATACTGACATATGTATTAAAAAATTTCTAAAAAAGACTCAATACCTCTATAACATGCATTGCCCTAAAAAAACTAAACAGATCACAGCTAAGAGACTTAACAATCCCTGGCTAACACCCAGCATTCTAAAATCCATTAATATAAAACACCTATATGAAAAACAGTACAGAATGGGTCAAATAACAAGAGAACAAACAAAATGGTACTCATCAAACCTAACCAGCCTGATAAGGTCAAAAAAATTGTATTATCAGAACAATACCGCAATACCGCAGGGGCGTTGACCCCTGGAACTCTCTCCATGTATACTCCAGGTATACAGATTAAATAACTTAAGAGGTGATATGAAAAGACCTAGAAAACCCTATCTGAAATTCTAGGAACTAAAAAAGTATCCAGAAACATAACAATCAAACTGACAAACCCAGATGAACCCCTGCTCCCACCAACTGAAACAGAAAACAGACTAAATCTTTTCTTTTCGACAATAGGAAAAAAGTTGGCAAGCAAAATCCCAAGTTCAAACACTCCACCTAATGCTTACCTCACTGAAGGCTACGCAAATACACTATTCCTAGCTGCGACCAACCCAACAGAAGTCTCGCTTGTTATTACCACATTAAAAAACAAGGC
Organism: Cherax destructor; assembly: GCA_009830355.1. Classification (NCBI taxonomy): domain Eukaryota; kingdom Metazoa; phylum Arthropoda; class Malacostraca; order Decapoda; family Parastacidae; genus Cherax; species Cherax destructor. Next base: position 6,537 of record WNWK01040498.1, on the reverse strand, counting down.
AGGAGATCTAAATAACTTACCACCTTTTATATACAAAAAAGCTTCTCAAGTACTATCATAAATTATTGCAACACTTTTAACAAATCCATTGAATCCTCCACCTTCCCATCAATACTCAAAATAGCGAGGGTCACCCCCATACATAAAGGCGGAGATCAAGCAGACCTAAATAACTATAGGCCAATATCTAACTTACCCCTTCTCTCCAAAATCTTTGAAAAGTTAATTCATAGGCAAATCTATTCCTACCTCATCTCCCACAACATACTCAACCCCTATCAGTTTGGTTTCAGGCCTAATAAAAACACAAATGATGCAATCATACACATGCTAGAAATAATATACACCGCTCTTGAAAATAAAGAAATCCCACTGGGAATCTTCATTGACTTACGTAAAGCTTTTGATACAGTTGACCATGATCTGTTACATCTAAAATTATCACACTATGGTATAAGAGGGCATTCCCTCAACTACCTAAAGTCATACCTTAGTGATAGAAGCCAATATGTGTCCACAAATGGAGCTAACTCTTCCACACAAACAATTACAGTTGGTGTCCCACAGGAAAGTGTTCTTGGCCCACTTCTCTTTCTCATTTACATATACGACCTTCCAAATGCATCTCAACTACTCAAACCCATACTACATACGTCTTCTCTCACCCATGCCCAGTCACACTAGCCAACAATGTAAATGCTGAATTACAGAAAATATCTACCTGGATGATGACTAACAAGCTTACTCTCAATGTTGACAAAACCTATTTCATTCAGTTTGGGAACAGAGCTACAAATGTTCCACTTAACATAATGATAAACGGATCACTTGTCACAAAATTCACAGAGGGAAAATTCTTAGGAATCCACCTTGACAGTGGCCTCAAATTTAAGACACATATACAACAAATTTCCAAGAAAGTCTCAAAGACCGTAGGAATACTCTCCAAGATAAGGTACTATGTTCCACAACCAGCTCTCCTTTCCCTTTATCACTCACTCATTTACCCCTATCTCACCTATGGAATCTGTGCATGGGGCTCAACAACAATAAATCACCTAAAACCATTAATAACACAACAAAAGGCTGCAGTTCGAATGATAACAAATTCCCACTCTAGACAACATACTCCACCTATATTCAAAAGTCTGAACTTACTCACCATACAAGATATCCATACTTTTTACAGTTCCTATTACATACAATAAACACTAAACTCAAATATTAACCCACAACTCAAAATCCTCCTAACCAACCTTAACAGGACACCTGAACATAACACAAGGCACAGATCACTATTCGATGTTCCTCGCGTCCACCTCACACTATGTAAAAACGCAATGCATATTAAAGGCCCAAAAATTTGGAATTTATTACCTATGATATTTTTTTTTATTTTATTTAAAATCAAACAATGTACAATACAAATACAAAAATGGCCCCTTGCAACAAGTAAGGGCATAACAAAATCACAAAAACCTAAATCTGTATGCACAAAACATCACAATAGCACGGAAAGACTCATTCCATGAAAATATAAAGGCAAACTAAAAAATTAATACTATTTAAACCACATAATTCTAACACAAAAATCTACAAAATAAGACTGAAACTATTTCCGGATATTCATGTTTGTCATAAACATTACATACAGCAATCATCTCAAAAACAAAAAATAAGCTAATAACACTGAATAGATTTTAATACAAAAAGTCATTATCAGAACCTTCTGCAGCCCACTGACATATACTGCTTTCCTACCCAATAAGGAATAAATAAAATAATTAAATAACATTCACAAAATAGAATACTGACAGTAAGATCACAAAAGACCACTATCCCTTATATGTCTTGGCCTCAAACAACAGACCATATTAAAAATAACATATACAACATGTGATTGAAAGCAAAATGACAGGTATACAATCCCCACCCCCACCCGGTATGCAGTACAGACTTATAACAAATCAAATGACACAATATGTCAAAGACCTATAGAAACCAGGCCCGTATCTACTTTACAATAAGACATATGCCATGTACTGTAGTGCACCTTGATTCAGCAAGCAAAATGACACCCCCCCCAAATACCCCATTCACCCCTCACCCTCAATTGATTAGTACAATTACTAGAAAGGGTCAACTTTATAGTACATGATTACATATCAAACATTACAAACATCAATAAAGGACAAATAAACATTTGATTAATAAGAATAAGTAAGCCTATACCATAAGCCCCTTAAAAGAACCTAGCTTACCAACAAACTCCACGGTATGCCCAATCCACATTTCAATACCATTGCCACCTCATTAATCAATACATAATGCAATAGGGTGTCATCCCTATGCAAATATAAGCCTTCAGATATCTATGATGCAAAACAGGTACATGATGCTAATGTTTTGTATTCCCTACATCAGCATCCAACAGAGAAGCTCCCCATGCTCCATACTCCAGACCCATGCCTCTCCGACAGAGAAAAACCGTCAGGTAAACCCACTCAAACCCCTTACAAAAAGATTAACCCCTATAATCAAAACCCTCCCCCACTTAAAAGCCATCCCCCTGCATCAGTAGTCATCCCCCCCTCATGCACACATACCCTAAAACACCCTTATCTCCCCACAACTGCTAAAATTACCCTGATAATTAAACTTCCCCTCTTCCACTATGACCCAACAGACACACCTCCCCCCACCTAGAACTACACCCTAATACACATCCAAAACTCCACGCTCACTTGTCATACCTTAACCAGGATGAGCTTACCCTCCTACCACGTCAAACACCCTTCTACATCTACAATACATCCTGCAAAACCATGTTCCTATACTCCTATAGACCCCTATGTTCTCTATCACCCACCCCTCTTATATCCATACTCATAGCCCTCAGTACTGAAATACCCCCACCCCCATTTTCCTCAACACCCTGCCTATCCATTCTCTCACCACCCCCAGTTCCTCACAAAAATATATAGCATGCATCACCGTTTCTTGCGACCCACATCTTTTACAACACCCATCTCGAACAATGCCCATCCCACATAACAATGCCTTAGCTGCCACCACCCCATGTAGAAACCTATACATCAATTCAATATCCCCAGCCCTAATCCTCATACCTTTTAAACCCCTCCAGATCAATCCCCAATCATACATAGGGTATTCAGCCACCCCATCCAATCCCATCCTTCCCCCACATGCGACCTCCAAAACACTAGCCTTCACTCCTTGCACCCTCCTCACAATCACCAAATGCCGCAATAAATCCCAACACATCCCCAACGATACACCCCCCACCATCTGCGCACCTCCCGCTCCACCGCTCCCACGGCAGCCCCCTCAGTGCCCCCTAGCCGCACCATACACCGTTTCACAAACAAACACATCAACCTCCTTTCCACCCAAATAAGCCCCAACCCCCTAACTCCACTCTCTTCCTGACCACCTCCTTCCTCAACCAGTGTTTACCGAAAGCCCAAATGTACTTAAAAACCCTCACCTCCAACCCTCTCACGTCTTCCTGCATCAGAGGGTAAACCACTGCCACGTGCCACAGTTTACTGTAGATCAGCACATTCACCGCTATCACCCTTGATGCAAGGAAAGATCCCCCGCCCTCCAACTCGCCAACCTATCCAACGCTAGTTGCACCACCCTCCCAGAGTTCACCCTCCTGGCCTCCATACTGTCACCCATATACATAATACCACAAATTTGCAGACTATCCACAATGATCCACCCATATCTCTCAGCCAATCTACCCCCAATCCACGCCCCTACCTCCAACAAACGCGATTTTGCCCCTTTAATTCTCATACCCGTAGCTGCACAAAACACCCTAAGAGCCCCCTCAATAATCTTCAATCCCTCTTCCATTCTCACCAGCACCATGCTATCATCAACGTACCCCACTATATCATTTCCTCCCCTCCCTGCCTGTATCCCACCCCCTCCCACATTCTTCACAATCATCCTGTAAAAGGGATCCTGCATGCACGCAAACAATATCTGGGATAATGGACATCCCTGTCGCAAACCCCTATCCATTCATACCACCCTTCCCAATTTCCCATTCACCTGCACACGCACAGTAGCCCCTGAATACACCATCTCTACCCACCTAACTACCTCCTCACCAAACCCCTGTTCTCTCATGATCGCATACAGCATCCCTCTCTCCACACTATCATATGCCCCCTTCCAGTCCAACGCTAATACTCCTCCCCCCGCCCCCTCCTCTATAAATCCCTTGATGCCTGGTATCCCACGTTGTCCTTCTGCTATCACCTTCTGCAATACTCTCTTCAATCTGTTCCCCAAAACCTTCGCAAAGATTTTATAATCTGCATTCATCATTACCAGAGGTCTATAATTATGCACCATGTTCCCCTGATTACTCTTCTTAACTAATACTACCACCCCCATGCCCTGCTCCCTCCCAATCCTACACCTACTCTTCATACAATTCATCAAGGCCACCATACATACCTTCAACACATCCCAATGTACAGGTATCCCTCAACATTCGCGAGGGTTAGGGATCAAGAGCCTCGTGAATGTTGAAAATCGCGAATGTTTGGTGCCCCAATATATTGTAGGGAAATATAATACAATACTGCTTCCTTAACCTATTGAACCATGAACAATCATAAAACACATATAAACATCGTAAAATAATGTACTATATACATGTTATTTTGACATGAGCTGGCTGTGGAGGGAGGCCTGTAATAGTATAATTATACAATACGTATTTTATAGTGTTGTGAAGTGTCATGGGGAATCAAGAGTTACTGACACACTGCTTCTTCTCCCTCTGCTGTAGCTCTGCCCACTTTGTAATGATGCCAAATGTTGAATTAAATATGTATACATTAGAACAAAAATGAAACTCCAACTTCATAACTTTATTTTAATTTGCATAACTCATATATTACAGAAAACAATAAAAGTAAAATACACATGCAACGAGTTAAGCTTACAGAAAAATACATTAAATTCACCATCTAACATCGTTAAAAAGTGGGAGGAGCTATGGGAGGGAGGGAGTGGCGCAGTTAACTTTCAGTGTCTGGTGAGTCGTCATAGGTGTTGGATGCTAGCCTTAGCGCTAATAAAATGTTGTGTAATTACACTAATATTAGTAATAAAGGTTATCTATCTATTACATTTATTCCAAATTGATATCAGAAACATGATAAATTGAACTGTAATAAAGATGCTGAAATGAATAATATGTGCCATATTATATGAGGGGTAAGAGAGCAGGCAGACACCACCATGAGATGTTTACATCAGGGTAAACATGCCTAAATCACTCTTGTCGTAAGAACAAATGCAAAAATAGCATTTATTGTTTTTAGAAGAATAATAATTTATAATAATTGATCTGAAGCACTTTAAATGTCATCAGTATTTGGTAGCTGACATTTAGAGCACTCCACAGCAATTATTATTAATTATTATTAGTATTATTATTATTTCCCTACAATATATTGTAAGAAAATAATAATATTAATAATAATAATAATAATTATTATTATTTCCCTACAATATATTGTAGGGAAATAATAATAAATAATAATAATAATAATGATTGCTGTGGAGTGCTCTAAATGTCAGCTACCAAATACTGATGACATTTAAAGTGTTCCAGATCAATTATTATAAATTATTATTATTCTAAAAATAATAAATGCTATTTTTCATTTGTTCTTAAACAAGATGATCTAGGCATGTTTACCCTGATGTAAACATCTCATGGTGCCGTCTGCCTGCTCTCTTACCCCCTCATATAATATGGCATATATTATTCATTTCAGCATCTTTATTACAGTTCTAGGGTATTTATCATGTTTCTGATATCAATTTGGAATAAATGTAATAGATAGATAACCTTTAGTACATTCATTACTTACTGCTTCCTTAACCTATTGAACCATGAACAATCATAAAACGCATGAAAACATAGTAAAATATTGTACTATATAATACTACATACATGTTATACTGTAGTTTAATAACAAATAATGAACGAAGAAAACACTCAGTGAGTGAGTGGTGTGGGGGCTGGCTGCCTGGTCGTAAGGAAGGTAGTAGGGACGCTCGGGTGGCGGGAAACTTAAATATGATTTGGTGGGTGGGAATTTGGCGGCTGGGAATTTGGCGGCCGGGAATTCGCGAATGTATGAAGCCCGTGAAAGTGGAAAACGTGAATGTTGAGGGATACCTGTACCCTATAAAATTCATTCACCATACCATCCATACCAGGTGCCTTTCCCCTACTCATTTCATTCACTGCCTCTCACACCTCCTCCTCCATTATTTCTCCCTCCAGACACAACCTGTCCTTATCCCCCAAAACCCCTACAACACCCTCCTCTACAATCCCACCTTCACTCCTGCTCCCACCCTTGCAAATACGCCTCAAACCACTTATCTACGTAAACTCCCATCAACTCAGTCGTCTGTAATCGTTGATCCCTATTGAAACCTTCCAAATCCTCCTCCACATCCAGGTAGTCTATT
>WNWK01040497.1:0-16940 GCA_009830355.1 Cherax destructor | reverse complement strand
TTTTTAAAGGATCTTTTTGCTGGTAAAGGTCTTTGCTGGTAAAGGACTTTTGTGGGGAAAGGACTTTTTCGGAAAGGATTTTTTGTGCTGGTAAAGGACTTTATGCTGGTAAAGAATTTTTTGCTGGAAAGGCCTTTTTTTGTGCTGGAAAGGACTTTTTTTCAGGATTTGGGCCCGGGGAAGCCCCCCCGGGGGTCCTGAAGGTTTGTTGGGAAGAGCCTGTAAAGGCTTTTGCTGGGACCCCCGTCGAAAAGGGTTTTGGGAGATTGAGGTGCCTTTTTGTGTTTGGAAAGGGGGGCTTGTTGGTAAGATTTGCGGGGAGGCGTTGAAAATTTTCCCTAACCTGGTAAAGGATTTTTTGTGCTGGTAAAGGCTTTTTTTTGGTGGACTTTTTGTGCTGGTAAAGGACTTTTCCCGGTAAAGGACTTTTTGTGCTGGAAAAGGAACTTTTTTTGCTGGTGGTTTTTTATGGGGGAAAGGACTTTTTTATGCGGAAAACTTTGATCCACATAACTGAAGCTGCCCTTTTGCTTCCACAGGTCAAACTTGTTGGCTTGCCATTCTCCAGGTGTTGCATCCCTTACACTTTTAGCACCTCCAAAATTTAATTTTTGCTACGCGTTCCCGAAATTACAATGCCCCTTTGATTTAACAGACCTCAGAAATTAAAAAATCTGTTGGGTCATTCGAGGAAACAAAGGACAAAGTCTGTTGTTTACGGTTATTAATATTACATTTTTGTAAAACAAAAATGATTCAAAATTTTGATTGATATCGGAAATTGTTTTTACTTATATTGTCAAATGCAAACATGTACAGTTTATGTATACACACTCATCTGAGTTTTCTTTGATTTTATTTAAATATTTTTTTTTCTTAAATTTTTCCTTTTTCCTTTCATATCCATGGGGAAGTGGAATAAAAATTTTTTCCTCCGAAAATCTGTTGTAAAAGTCAACTAAAATGCCGGAACAAGGGATCCCCTTTTCCTGTATAGCTTACTAAAAAAAAAAGAAAAAATTCAAAGGGGATTTTGAATGTGCGGGGATGTTGTGCGAATGATAAGAAAGAGATTATTGTGATGTTATGAATAAAAGAAGGGAGTCCTGGCTTTAATGAGACAAAAAGGGGGGGGAGTTTGTGGGAGAAATAAATGGGGTTAGGTCAGGGGGTTTTAAATAGAGTTAGAGCTAAAGAAGGAGTGGCAAAAGTTGAATAATCAGTTATGGCAGGTAAAGAAAGAATAAAATGTATAAACAAGGATTATTTGGGGTAAAATAAAGGTTGGAAAAAGGGGGGTTTGTGTTTTATGCACCGGGGGAAGAGAGAAGTGTACGGAAGGAAATTTGGGAAATGTTGAGTGAGTGTGGGGGAGTTTTGAACCGTGAGAAAGTAATTGTGGTTGGGGGTTTAATGCAAAATGGGTAAAAAAGTTGGGGAGGGGTAAAAATTGGGGTAGGGGTTGTAAATGGGGAACCTTAATTGAGCTATTTTAGAAAGAGGTTTGGTAATAAGAAACATATTTTTTGAAAAAAAGGATAAATAAATATACAAGGTATGATATAGCACAAGGGAAAAAGTTTGTTGGGTTATGTATTGGTGGAAAAAAGGTTTATGGGTAGGTTAGGGTGTCATGTTTTTAGAGGGGCAAAGATATATCAGATCAAATTTTGTTGTAGCTACAGTTAGAGAAAAAAAGGGAGATGGGAAAAAAAGAAAATGGCAACAGCAAGTAAGAGAGAGGTAAAAGTGTATAAACTAAGGGGGGAGGAATTGGGTGAGATATAAGCAACTTTTAAAAGGGTGGGGTAGTGCAAGTATGAGTAGGGGGGGGTTGAAGAGAGTTGGGAAATTTTAAAATGCAAATTTGAATGTAAAAGTTTGTTATAGGAGGGGGGGCAGGGGAAAGAGGAGGAGTGGGGAAGAAGAAGAAAGGGTGTGATAAAAAAAAAAAGGTAGCTTATGAGAGGTTTTAAAAACGAAATGTAAATAGAAGAGCAGAGTTTAGAGTAAAAAAAAAGGGGGAAAAGAGGGGGGAGAGTGCAAAAGAAGAGCGGATGAAAGAAGGGAGAGGCTTTGTCAAAAATTTTTCTAAAACAAAAAAATTTGGAGGAGATAAACAAAAGAAAGTTTTGGGAAAAATGGGTTTGTCAGTTAAAAACAGAGTAGGGGAGTTAGTAGATGGGGGGCTGGGGGATTGGGTGGGGGTTTTTTTAAATGTCGATAAAAAAAGGGAGGCGGTAATTTCATGAAATTGGCCAGGGAGGTACAACATCGTTTAGGAGTGAAGAAGAGCAGGATGAGTGGGGGGGGAGGTGAGTGAGGCTTTGAGAATAAAAGGGGGGTAAAGCAGCTGGAACTGAGGGGATCATGACAGAAATTTAAAAAGCGGGGGGGGATATAGTGCTGGAGGGGTTTGGGTTTATTTTTTGTTTAAAAAAAGGGATGAAAGGGGGGAAGGTACCTGGGTTGGGCAGGGGCATGTATAGTTCCTTTATATAAAGGGAAGGGGGATAAAAGAGTGTAAAATTATGGGGAATAAGTTTACTGAGTATAAGGTAAAGTGTATGGCAGGGTTATTATTGAAAGAATTAGAGGTAAAAAGAGAGTAGGATTGCAGATGAGCAAGGAGGCTTTAGAGTGGGTGGGGGATTTTAGATCAAGTGTTTACAGTGAACCCATATATGTGAACAGTATTTGGATAAAGGTAGAGAAGTTTTATTGCATTTATGGATTTGGGAAAAGGCATATGATAGAGTGGATGGGGGAGCAATGTGGCAAATTTTTCAAGTGTATGGAATAGGTAAAGTTACTGAAGGCTGTAAAGAGTTTTTATGAGGATAGTAAGGCTCAGGTTAGGGTGTGGGGAGAGAGGGAGATTACCCCCCGGTAAAAGTAGGTCTTAGACAGGGATGTTTTTCACCATGGTTGTTTAATATATTTATAGATGGGGTTGAAAAAGAAGTAAATGCTGGGGTGTTAGGGAGAGGGGTGGGATTAAATTATGGAGAATTAAATGCAAAATGGGAGTTGAAAAGTTATTTTTTGCTGATGATACTGTGCTTATGGGAGATTCTAAAGAAAAGTTGCAAAGGTTAGTGGACGATTTTGGGGAGAGTGTGTAAAGGCAGAAAGTTAAAAGTGAACATGATAAGAGAAGGGGGTGATGAGGGTATCAAACGTTTTTAAATAAAAAAAAATTGGGATATCACATTGGAGGGGGGATTATGGAAGAAGTAAATGTTTTCAGATATTTGGGAGTTGATGTGTCAGCAGATGGGTTTATGAAGGATGGGGTTTAAACCCATGAATTGATGAAGGAAAAAAGGTGAGTGGTGCATTGAGGATTTGGGAGACAAAAACGTTATCCATTGAGGCAAAAAAGGGGAATGTACGAAAGATAGTGGTTCCAACACTCTTATATGGGTGGAAGGGGGTTGCAAATGCTGCAGCGAGGAGGAGGCGGGAGGCAGTGGAGATGTCCGGGTCTAAGGGCAATGTGGGTAAATATTATGCAAAAAATTATAAATTTTGGGAAAAATTAGGAGGTGGAGTTACTAAAAGTATTTGTCAGAGGGCTGAAGAGGGGTTTTGGGGGGTTTTTTTTAAAAGAAAAAAAAAAAAAAAAAAGGGGGGGAAGGGGGGGGGCCCCGGGGGGTTTGGGGGAAGGGGAAAGGGGGGGGGGGGGAAAAAACCCTTTTAGGGTTAGAAGGGGTTTGGGGTAAGGGGGAATTTAATTTTTTTTGGGCCGGGAAAAGGGAAAAAGGGGGGGGTTTTTTTTTCCCCCAAAAAAAAATTTTTTTTTAAAGGGGGGAAAGGGTTTTGGGGGGCCCCTTACCCCTTTGGGGGCCCCAAAAAAAAAAAAATTTTTAAAAAAGGGGGGGGGGGTTTTTATTTAAAAATTTTTTTATTTTTTTGGGGGGTTTTTTTCCCCCCCTTTTTTAAAAAAAAAAGGGGGAAATTTGGGGGGGGGGTTTTTTTAAAACCCCCCCCCGGGGGAAAAAGGGGGGGGGGAAAATTTTCCCCCCCCCCCTTTTTTCCCCCCCCCCCCAAAAAGGGGGAAAAAGGGGTTAAAAATTTTTGGGGGAATTTTTTTAAAAAAGGGGGGGAAAAAAAGGGGGGGGCCCCCCCAACCCGGTTTTGAAAGGGCCCCTTTCCCCTTTTTTTGGGGGGGGGCCCCCAAAAACCCCCCGGGGGGGGGAAAAAATTTTTGGGGTTTTGGGCCCTTTTTTTCCCGGGAAAAAAGGGGGATTTAAGGGTTTTTGGTCCCAAAAACCCCCCGGTTTCCCCCAAATTAAATTTTTTTGGGGGGGGGAAAAAATTTTCAATTTTTTCCAAAAAAGGGGGGGTTTAAAAAATTTTTTTTTTTTTCCCCCCCCAAAAAAACCCCCCAAAGGGGGGGTTTTTTCCCAAAATTTTTTTAAAAAAGGGGGGGTTGGTTTTGGGGGTTTCCCCCCTTTTTTTTTTTTTTTCCCCTTTTGGGGGGTTGGGGGGAAAAAATTTTTTTTTTTAAGGGGAAAATTTAAATAAATTTAAAAAAAAATTTTTTTTCCTTTTTTCACGGTTTTAAAAATTTTTTTTTTTTCCCCTTTTTTTAAAATTTGTTTTTTTTTTAAAAAAAACCCCTTCCCTTTAGGGCCCCCCCTTTTTTTTTTTTATTCCAAAAAATTTAAAATTTAAAAACTTTTTACTTTAAAAAGGTTTTCCCCCCGGAAAAACCCCAAAAAATTGGGGTTTTTTAAAAAACCTTTTATTTAAAAAAAACCCCCTTTTTTTAAAAATTTTTATTTTGGGAAAAAAACCCCCCCTTTTTTTCCGGAAAAAAAAGGGGGAAACCCAAAAAATTTTTTTTTCCCCCCCCTGGGGGAACCGGGAAAAGGGGGTTTTTTTTTTTTTAAAAAAGGGGGGGGGGAAAAAGGGGAAAAAGGGGTTTCCCGGGTTTTTTTTTAAAAAAATTTTTTTAAATTTTTTTGGGGGGGGGTTTTTTTTTTTTTCCCCCAAAAAGGGGCCCAATTTTTGGGGGGGGGAAAATTTTTCCCTTTTTAAAAATTTTTTTTTTTTAAAATTTTTTTTTTTTTTTAAAAAAAAAAAAAAAAAATTTTTTTAAAAAAACCCCCCCTTTAATTTTTTTTTCCTTAAAAAAAAAAACCCCCCGGGGTTTTTTTTTTAAAAAATTTTTTTTTCCCCCCCCCCAAGGGTTTCCCAAAATTTTTTTGGGTTTTTCCCCCCAATTTTTTTTTTAAAAAAAAAGTCAACCCGGGGGTTTTTTTTTGGTTTTTTAAAAACCCCAAAACCCCCTTTGGGGGGTTTTTTTGGGGCCAAATTTTTTGGGGGGGGTTTTTTGGGGGGTTTTTTCCCCCCGGGGGGGTTTGGTTTTTTTTTTGGGTTTTTTTTTTTTGGGTTTTTTTTTTCCCCCCCCCCCCGGGGTTTGGGGGGGGAAACCCCCCCTAAGGGGGGGCCCCCCGGGGGAAAAAAAAGGGGGGAAAAAACCCCCCCCCCCCCCTTTTTTTCCCCCCAAAAAAATTTTTTTTTCCTTTAAAAATTTCCCCGGGTTTTTTGGGGGGCCCTTTTCCCGGCCCCCGAATTTTTTTGCATTTTCCCCCTTTTTTTTTCTTTTTCCCCTTTAAATTCACCCCCCCTTTTTTTCCCCCCAAAACCAAAACCCCCTTTTTTCAGGCCCCCAAACCCCCCCAAAAAATTAGCACCCCCCACTTTGGGGAAAAAACCCCCTAGGCCCCTTTTTTTAAATTTCCCGGGGGTTTTTTGGAAAAATTTTTTTTTTTTATTCCCCTTTTTTTTTTGGGAATTTTAAAAATTTTTAAAAAAAAAATTTTTTTAAAAATTTTAAAAAAAAAAATTTTTCCTTTTTAAAAAAATTTTTTTTTTAAAATTTTTTCCCCTTTTAAAAAAAAAAAACCCCCCTTTTTTAAAAAAAACCCTTTGAAATTTTTTAAAAGGGGGTTAAAAAAAAATTTTTTAAAAAAATTAAAATTTTCCCTTTTTTGGTTTTTTATTAAAAAATTTTAAAAAAATTAAAATTTTTTTAAAAAATTTTTTTAAAAAAAACATTTTTTCCCCCCCCCAAAAAAAATTTTAAAAAAAATTTTTTGGGGTTTTTAAAAAAAAAAAAAATTTTAAAAACCCCGTTTAAAAATTTTTTTCCCCCCTTTTTTTTTAAGGTTAATTTTTTTTTTTCCCCCCCCCCTTTTTAAAAATTTTTTTTTTTAAATTTTCCCCCCCTTTTTAAAAAAAAAACCCCCCCCCGGGCCCCTTTTTTTTTAAAAAATTTTCCCCCAAACCCCCCGGGGGGGTAAAAAAAACCTTTTAATAAAAAAAGAAAATTTTTTAAAAAAAAAATTTTTTTTAAAAATTTTTGGGGGAAAACATTTAAAACCAAAAATTTTAAAAAAAAAAATAAACCAAATTTCCCCTTTTTTTTTTTTTAATTTTTTTTTTTTAAAAAGGAAAATTTCATTTTTTTTTTTTTTTTTCCCCCTTTTTTAAAAAATTTTTGGTTTTCCTTTTTTTGGGGAAAAAAAATTTTTTAAATTCCAAAAATTTTTTTTGGGGGGGTTTTTTTTTTTAAAAAATTTTTTTTTTTTTAAAAAAAAAAAAAAAAATTCCCCCAAAAAATTTTTTTTCCCCCCCCAAAAAGGAAATTAAGGGCCCCCCCAAAAAATTTTTTTAAAAAAAAAAAAGGGGGAAAAAAAATTTTTTTTTAAAATTTTTAAAATTTCCCCTTTTTTTTTATTTAAAAAAAAGGGAAAAAAATTTTTTTTTTTTTTTCTGGGTTTAAAAAAAGGGGGTTTCGTTTTTAAAAAAGGGGGGAAAAAAAACCCCAAAAAAAACCCCCCCCCCCCTTTTTAAAAAAACCCGGCCCAATTTTTAAAAATTTTTTTTAATTTTTAAAATTTTTTTTAAACCCTAAAAGGGGGGGGGAACCAAAAACCCCCCCAAAAAAATTTTTTTGGGGGGGGTTAAAAAACCAACCCCTTAAAAATTTTTTTTTTTTTTGGGTTTTTTGGGCCCCCAAAAAAATTTTGCAAAAAACCCCCTTTTTTTGGGGTTTGGGGGAAAAAAAAAAAAAAAAATTTTTTTTTTGTTTAAAAAGGGGGGGAAAAAATTTTTAAAAAATTTTTTTTTTTCCCCCCCAAAAAAGGGGGGTTTTTTTGGGAATTTTTTTTTTGGAATTACCCAAAAAAATTTTTTTTTAAAAAATTTTAAAATTTTTTAAAAAAAAAATTTTTTAATTTAAAAAAATTTTTTAAAAAAAAATTTTGGGGGTTTTTTTTTTTTAAAAAATTGGGAATTTTTTAAAAAAAAAGGGGAAAAAATTTAAGGGGAAAAAAAAAATTTTTTTTTTGGGATTTTAAAAATTTTTTTTAAAATTGGGTTTTTATGAAAAAAAAAGTAAAGGGGGGGAAAAAAAATTTTTTTTTTTTCCCGGGTTTTTTTAAAAAAATTTTTTAAAAAAAATTTTTTAAAACGTTCCAAACCCCGCGGGGGGGGGAAAAAGGGGGGGGTTTTTGGGGGGGTTTTTGGGGGAATTTAAAAAAAAAAGAAATTTAAAAACCCCCTTTTTTTTTTTTGGGGAAAAAAAAAAATTTTAAAAAAAATTTTTTAAAAAGGCAATAAAAAATTGGGGATTTTTTAAAAAAAAAAACCCCAAACCCCCCTTTAAAAGGGAAATTTTTTTAAAAATAAAGAAAAATTTTTTTTGGGGTTTTTGTTTTTTAATTTTTAAAATTGGGGGATTAAAAAGGGAAAAAAAAATTTTAAAAAACCGTTTTTTTTTAAAAAAAAAATTTTAAAAACCCCCTTGGTTAAAAAAATAAATTTTTAAAAAAAAATTTTCCCCCCCAAAAAAATTTTTTTTTAAAGGGTTTTAAATTTAAATTTTTTCCCGGGAAAAAACCCAAAACCCCTTTTTTTGGTTTTTTAAAAAAAAATTTTTTTAAAAATTTTTTTTTTTTTGGGCCCTTTAAAAATTTAAATTTTTTTAAAAATTTTTAAAAATTAAAATTTTAAAATTTTAAAACATTTGGGGGGGGAAATTTTTGGCCCTTTTTTAAAAAAAAAAAAAAAAAAAAACCCCCCCCCAAAAAAAATTTTTAAAAATTTTCAAAAAATTTTTTTAAAAACCCGGGGTTTAATTTTAATTTAAAAAAAAAAAAGGGGGAAAAGGGGGGGTTTTTTTTTTTAAAAAAAAATTTTTTTTTGGTTTAAAAAAAGGGAAAAATTTTTTTTGGGGGGTTGGGCGGGGGAAAAAAAAAAAACACCCGAAAAAATTTTGGGCCTTTTTCCCGGGAAAAACCCCCGGGGGGGAAAAAAAACCAAAATTTTTTAAAGGGAAAAAAAATTTTTTTTTAAAATTTTTTTTTTCAAAAAAACCCCCCCAATTTTCCCCCTTTTTTTTTCCCCCCCCCCCCCTTTTTTTTTTTTAAAAAAAAAAAGGCCCTTTTTTTTTTTTTTTTAAAAAAAAAATTTTTTTTTCCCCCCCTTTTCCCCAAAAAAAAAAAACCAAAATTTTTTTAAAAAACCTAAAAGTTTTCCCAAAAAAAATTTTTTCCCCCCCCCCAAAAAAAAATTCCCCCCCCTCAAAAAAAACTTTCCCTTTTTTTTTGGTTTATTTAAAAAAATTTTAAAAATTTACCAAAAAACCCCCCCCAAAAAAAATTTTTTATTTTTTGGCAAAAACCCCCCCCCCCTTTTTTTGGTAGTATGTTAAAAGTAGGGTCAAAACTTAGTAATGGAGGTGAATGCAAATGGTGCAAGGCTAGCAAGTGAAAAAAAGGTAAAATGCACATTGCAGACAGAAATGTCATTGAGACACTTTTGCCTGTGAAACAAGCTTCTTCAGTATGTACACATGGATGGACAACAAACATTTTTATAAGAGTGCAATCAGGTGAGAGGCTGGGTCAGTATGAGCAGAGTACTAGATAGGGGCACTGCATGATACTTCTTCCTGCCACTGCTAGTGAGGGGCTCTTGATCCTAGGAATTGCACTTGCCTTCCCCTTCCTTGGATTGAACCAGGATGCCTCCCAGGCACTGTGTGACCCCTGTGGGTTTGGCAGTTTCACAAGTAATACAAGAACAATAATAATGTTTCTTAATGCACATCATCTGAAACTGCAGAGACAAAATGCACAAAATTTTTCTCACTGAAACCAGAGCATAGAAGAGTCATCTTTCCCACAGGCCACACTGCAGGATATATTACAGCCACCTTCTCCAAGAGTGATATAAGTGCTGCTACCATCAAATCAAGCACTATCCAAGACTTGACCCCTGTGGTTTAGCGCTTTTGATTATAATAATAATATCCAAGACTTGACCAGATTTAAAGACAACTGCCAGACAACAGTAATGCAGGTGTCTGCGACAAGAAATACATGGGGGAAGACCTACAGACTAGACTGTAAGAATATTGTGCATGCAGCACTCACAAAACCGCACTGCTGATGGTATGGGAAGAATGCCTAGCTGGTCACCAGGGAAATAAACAAAACACAATAGATGTGTTTTGTTGTGTTTTGTTGTAATGTTGCAGTTTTATAACTGTAGTGTAAAGCACCCCTCTGGCAAGACAGTGATGGAGTGAATGATGATGAAAGTTTTTCTCTTTCGGGCCACCCTGCCTTGGTGGGAATCGGCCGATGTGTTAATAAAAAAAAAATAAAACAATAGATGTATCCCCTCAAAGGAACTTCCTTGATGCTGGTGAGGGGGCTCTTCATCTAGGGAATTGGATCTGTGTTCCAGTTCCCTGAATTAAGCCTGAATACCTTCCATCCCCCCACATGCACTGTATAATCCTACGGGTTTAGCGCTCCCCCATGATTATAATTATAGCAACAGATGCATAAATGCTGCTCTAATCTGTAGACAAAAATACATTCCATCAGAATCAAGGAGTTTTCATTTTAGTCTACATTTAGCCCAACTTTTTGCTTAAATAGGTCATCAACAATGCATCAGCGCACACACGGACCAGTAGTCCTCCTGCAGTGCCCTTGTCTTGCCCTCCACCCACTATGACCTCACTGACCAGGCCACTCACCTGACTATGCTTGTATATAAATATGATTTTCATCACTGAGTATTGCCTGAAGAATCCTGATCCACAAACAATTATTATTATAATCAAAACTAAGCACTAAACCCACAGGGTCATACAGCACTGGTTCCACAGGTGAAACATCTGCAAGTTATGCATTATTTTTTTCCTAGTAATGGAGTTGTTCTTGTAAAACTGGTTCACTTCATTTTTATTCAAGGCACGAACTAAAGCAGTGTGGGATCATGCATTCTTCTCAAAACTGTACTAAACCAGTTGGATCATCTAGTACTGAAACTTTTATTAATGAATAAATACCCTCAGAAATTAAAAAAAAAAAATGTTGGGCTTTACTCAATGCTTGGCAGATAGTAGTCAAGTACAGTCCACAGATTTTCCTCTCCAAACCAGGTACCAGTAGAGAGACCAAACTCTGAGGGGTTAAGTAAGTAAGTAAGTTTATTCAGGTATACACAAATACAGTTACATAGATCATCATACATAGCAGCATATGTGTAGAGAACCTAGGATAACCCAAAAAGTCAGACAGAGTTAGCTAATATTTCTCTAGATAGTACTTTAAATTAACATACTGCACACAGTAACAGTATATAAAATACAATATCCTTTTATTTATTACTCTGCTTTAACTCCTTGAACAAGGGTTGTTATTATTATTACAATCAAAACAGTGCTAAACCCATAAGGGTCATACAGTGCTGCACAAGGGTTACTAGCACCACCTTATTTTTTCAAACTGCTCTTGAGTACATGAAAATAAAGTACATCTTTCCCACTGGCTAGTCCATTTTAGTCTACTTCAGCTGACTTGATCAAAATTAAAAAACAACACAAAATGTGATTATGTACATAGAGAAGCACTACATCCATAGAAGTTAACCAGCACTTGAAGAATGAGTCTGATGGTTTATTATTACTATAATCATAACCATGCACTAAAGCCATAAGGGTCATACAGTGCTGTGTTGGTTTAACCAAAGGAAAGGTGGCTCATTCCTGGGATCAAGAGTCCTTCACTGACATCAGTACACCCCTCTCCAGTCTTCTTTGAAGGAAAATGAACAAAATCTACTGTAATAGCTTTCCACTATAACATCTATTTTTGTACTCTTCTATAACATCCTGACCAGCCAGGCTGTGGTTCGTACGTTGGACTGCGTACGGCCAGCAGTAACAGCCTGATTAATCAGGCTCTGATCCAACATGAGGCCTGGTCACAGACCGGGCCGCAGGGGAGTTGACCCCTGGAACTCTCCAGGTATGCAGTCCACGCCTTGATGCCAGTGAAATGCTCTTGATCCAGGGAATTCGACAATCTCCACTTCCTTGGGTCAACCATATTTGCCTCCCATTTCCAGGCACTGTTTCCCTCAAGGGAGGTTCCTTGATGCTGGCGAGGGGCTCTTGATCTAGGGAATTAGATCTGTGCTCCAGTTCTCTGAATTGAGCCTGAATACCTTCCATCCCCCCCCCCCACATGAGCTGTATAATCCTACGGGTTTAGTGCTCCCCCCATGATTATAATTATAATCCAGGAACTGTATGCCCTCCTACTCACTTAGCACTCTCCCATGAAGAAGAAAATGAAAATGGAAGAGGTGGTGGAATCATGATGCTCACTTCACCCCTTTATAGTCCCTATGGGTTCAGCATTTATCCATGAATAATAATTCCACAATCAATTTTAGGCTGAAGAAACAGTTTCCTGATTTTTTTTTTTTTTTTCAACAAGTCGGCCGTCTCCCACCAAGGCAGGGTAACCCAAAAAGAAAGAAAATCCCCAAAAATAAAATACTTTCATCATCATTCAACACTTTCACCACACTCATACATAATCACTGTCTTTGCAGAGGAGCTCAGATACGACAGCTGAGAATAGTCCCTCCCAGCTGTCACTATCTCAGACCCCTCCTTTAAAGTGCAGGCATTGTACTTCCCATTTCCAGGACTCAAGTCCAACTAAATCAATTAACTGGTTTCCTTGAATCCCTTCACAAAATGTTACCCTGCTCACACTCCAACAGATCGTCATGTCCCAAAAACCATTCATCTCCATTCACTCCTATCTAACACGCTCACACATGCTTGCTGGAAGTCCAAGCCCCTCGCCCACAAAACCTCCTTTACCCCTTCCCTCCAACCTTTTCTAGGACGACCCCTACCCCGCCTTCCTTCCCCTACAGATTTATACGCTCTCCAAGTCATTCTACTTTGATCCATTCTCTCTAAATGACCAAACCACCTCAACAACCCCTCTTCAGCCCTCTGACAAATACTTTTAGTAACTCCACACCTCCTAATTTCCAAATTCATAATTTTCTGCATAATATTTACACCACACATTGCCCTTAGACAGGACATCTCCACTGCCTCCAGCCTCCTCCTCGCTGCAGCATTTGCAACCCATGCTTCACACCCATATAAGAGTGTTGGAACCACTATACTTTCGTACATTCCCTTCTTTGCCTCAATGGATAACGTTTTTTGTCTCCACAGATACCTCAATGCACCACTCACCTTTTTTTCCTTCATCAATTCTATGGTTAACCTCATCCTTCATAAACCCATCTGCTGACACATCAACTCCCAAATATCTGAAAACATTTACTTCTTCCATAATCCCTCTCTCCAATGTGATATCCAATTTTTCTTTATTTAAATCGTTTGATACCCTCATCACCTTACTCTTATCTATGTTCACTTTTAACTTTCTGCCTTTACACACTCTCCCAAACTCGTCCACTAACCTTTGCAACTTTTCTTTAGAATCTCCCATAAGCACAGTATCATCAGCAAAAGTAACTGTGTCAACTCCCATTTTGCATTTAATTCTCCATAATTTAATCCCACCCTCTCCCTAACACCCTAGCATTTACTTCTTTTACAACCCCATCTATAAATATATTAAACAACCATGGTGACATTACACATCCCTGTCTAAGACCTACTTTTACCGGAGTAATCTCCTCTCTCCTACACACCCTAACCTGAGCCTTACTATCCTCATAAAAACTCTTTACAGCCTTCAGTAACTTACTACCTATTCCATACACTTGCAACATTTGCCACATTGCTCCCCTATCCACTCTATCATATGCCTTTTCTAAATCCATAAATGCAATAAAAACTTCTCTACCTTTATCTAAATACTGTTCACATATATGCTTCACTGTAAACACTTGATCTACACATCCCCTACCCACTCTAAAGCCTCCTTGCTCATCTGCAATCCTACTCTCTGTCTTACCTCTAATTCTTTCAATAATAACCCTGCCATACACTTTACCTGGTATACTCAGTAAACTTATTCCCCTATAATTTTTACACTCTTTTATCCCCCTTCCTTTATATAAAGGAACTATACATGCTCTCTGCCAATCCCTAGGTACCTTCCCTCTTTCATCCATTTATTAAACAAAAATACCAACCACTCCAGCACTATATCCCCCTGCTTTTAACATTTCTGTCATGATCCCGTCAGTTCCAGCTGCTTTACCCCCTTTCATTCTACGTAATGCCTCACTCACCTCCCCCACACTCACATCCTGCTCTTCTTCACTCCTAAACGATGTTGTACCTCCCTGGCCAGTACATGAAATTACCGCCTCCCTTTTTCATCGACATTTAAAAGTTCCTCAAAATATTCCCGCCATCTACCCAATACCTCCAGCTCCCCATCTACTAACTCCCCTACTCTGTTTTTAACTGACAAATCAATTTGTTCCCTAGGCTTTCTTACCTTGTTTATCTCACTCCATAAATTTTTCTTGTTTTCAGCAAAATTTCTTGACAGAGCCTCTCCCATTCTTTCATCCGCTCTTCTTTTGCACTCTCTCACCACTCTCTTCACCTTTCTTTTACTCTCCATATACTCTGCTCTTCTATTTACACTTCTGTTTTGTAAAAACCTCTCATAAGCTACCTTTTTCTCTTTTATCACACCCTTTACTTCTTCATTCCACCACTCACTCCTCTTTCCTCCTGCACCCACCCTCCTATAGCCACAAACTTCTGCCCCACATTCTAATACTGCATTTTTAAAACTATCCCAACTCTCTTCAACCCCCCCACTACTCATACTTGCACTATCCCACCTTTCTGCCAATAGTTGCTTATATCTCACCCTAACTTCCTCCTCCCTTAGTTTATACACTTTTACCTCTCTCTTACTTGCTGTTGCCATTTTCTTTTTGTCCCATCTACCTTTTACTCTAACTGTAGCTACAACTAAATAATGATCTGATATATCTGTTGCCCCTCTATAAACATGTACATCCTGAAGCCTACCCATCAACCTTTTATCCACCAATACATAATCCAACAAACTACTTTCCTTACGTGCTATATCATACCTTGTATATTTATTTATCCTCTTTTTCATAAAATATGTATTACTTATTACCAAACCTCTTTCTACACATAGCTCAATTAATGGTTCCCCATTTACATTTACCCTTGGCACCCCAAATTTACCTACTACTCTCTCCACAACATTTTTACCCACTTTAGCATTAAGATCCCCAACCACAATTACTTTCTCACTTGGTTCAAAACTCCCCACACACTCACTCAACATTTCCCAAAATCTCTCGCTCTCCTGTACACTTCTCTCTTCTCCAGGTGCATAAACACTTACTATAACCCACTTTTCACATCCAACCTTTATTTTACTCCACATAATCCTTGAATTTATACATTTATATTCCTTCTTTACCTGCCATAACTGATTATTCAACATTATTGCCACTCCTTCTTTAGCTCTAACTCTATTTGAAACCCCTGACCTAATCCCATTTATTTCTCACCACTGAAACTCTCCTACCCCCTTCAGCTTTGTCTCACTTAAAGCCAGGACATCCAGCTTCTTTTCATTCATAACATCTACAATCATCTCTTTCTTATCATTCGCACAACATCCACGCACATTCAAACATCCCACTTTGACAGTTTTCTTCTTTTTCTTTTCAGTAAGCTATACAGGAAAAGGGGTTACTAGCCCATTGTTCCTGGCATTTTAGTTGACTTTTACAACACGCATGGCTTACGGAGGAAAGATTCTTATTCCACTTCCCCATGGATATGAAAGGAAAAGGAAAAATTATAAGAACAAGAACTATTAAGATAAAATCAAAGAAAACTCAGATGAGTGTGTATACATAAACGTGTACATGTTTGCATAGTGTGACCTAAGTATAAGTAGAAGAAGCAAGTTTCCTGATATCAATCAAAATTGTGAATCATTTGTGTATTGTATTCACAAGAATGTAATATTAATAACCTGTAAACAACAGACTTTGTCCTTTGTTTCCAAATCGAATGACTCAGCAGATTTTTTTCCAGATTTCTGAGGTCTGTTAAATCAAGGGGTCATTGTAATTATGCAGGAGACACTTGCAGTAGTACAAAATATGAAATTTATGGAGAAGTGCTAAAAGTGTAAGGGTCATGCAACACCTGGAGAATGGCAAGCCAACAAGTTTGACCTGTGGAAGCAAAGGTCAGCTTCAGTTATGTGGATCAAGAGTCCTTTACCAGCATAAAAGAGTCCTTTACCAGCATAAAAGAAACCTTTACCAGCACAAAAGAGTCCTTTACCAGCACAAAAGAGTCCTTTACCAGCACAAGAGTCCTTTACCAGCACAAAAGAGTCCTTTACCAGCATAAAAGAGACCTTTACCAGCACAAAAGAGTCCTTTACCAGCATAAAAGAGACCTTTACCAGCACAAAAGAGTCCTTTACCAGCACAAATGTCCTTTACCAGCACAAAAGAGTCCTTTACCAGCACAAAAGAGTCCTTTACCTGCACAAAAGTCCTTTACCAGCACAAAAGTCCTTTACCAGCACAAAAGAGTCCTTTACCAGCACAAAAGAGTCCTTTACCAGCACAAAAGAGTCCTTTACAAGCACAAAAGTCCTTTACCAGGACAAAAGAGTCCTTTACCAGCACAAAAGTCCTTTACCAGCACAAAAGAGTCCTTTACCAGCACAAAAGAGTCCTTTACCAGCACAAAAGTCCTTTACCAGCATAAAAGTCCTTTACCAGCACAAAAGTCCTTTACCAGCACAAAAGAGTCCTTTACCAGCATAAAGGAAACAAAGGACAAAGTCCATTGGGTACAGGTTATTACATTCCTGGGATGGGCAGGAGGGAGAGCACTAAACCTGTAGGAGTCACACACTGACGAAATGAAAGGCATTCAAACTACTTTAAGGAATTGGAGCACAGGTTCAATTCCTTGGATCAAGAGCCCCTTAAGAGGCACCTAAGTTCCTCTTCTAATAAGATAAGATTTTCTTCGGATTTTTAACCCCGGAGGGTTAGCCACCCAGGATAACCCAAGAAAGTCAGTGCGTCATGGAGGACTGTCTGTCTTATTTCCATTGTTGTCCTTAATCTTGTCCCCCAGGATGCCACCCACACCAGTCCACTAACATCCAAGTACCTATTTGCTGCTAGGTGAACATGACAACAGGTGTAAGGAAACACCTTGCTTTGTCACTAGCCGCCAAGACAAACACAATAAAACTTCAGCGTATTCAGAACCAAGCGTTACGTTGGCAGTGAAATTGGTTGATTATGGTGGCCCAGTGGCTAGAGCTCTCGCTTCAAATACGGAGGG
Source organism: Cherax destructor (assembly GCA_009830355.1). Classification (NCBI taxonomy): domain Eukaryota; kingdom Metazoa; phylum Arthropoda; class Malacostraca; order Decapoda; family Parastacidae; genus Cherax; species Cherax destructor. The sequence continues at coordinate 235 of WNWK01040497.1, read as the reverse complement.
CCCGGGTTCGATTCCCGTAGGGGTAGAAACATTTTGCGACATGTTTCCTTACACCTGTTGACCTGTTCACCTAGCAGCAAGTAGGTACCCGGGTGTTAGTAGACTGGTGTGAGTCGCATCCTGGGGGACAAGATTGAGGATCCCAATGGAAATAAGACAGACAGTCCTGGATGACGCAGACTTTCTTGGGTTATCCTGGGTGGCTAACCCTCCGGGGTTAAAACTCCCAAGAAAT
>WNWK01040496.1:0-16942 GCA_009830355.1 Cherax destructor | reverse complement strand
AAAAAAGTTGGGGTTGTGTGTGTATGGTATGCCCCATTTAATTTTATTTAATTATAGTAGATAGTTTTCTGTGGAATAATGGAAGAGTCTGAGGACATGTTTTTTTTTTTTCATTTTGATCTGCCACTGTACAAGTTTTTGTAATTTTCATATAATAGCAATTCATTCATGTTAATGTATAAAGATATTTCTTTTATTACAAGGAGACTATTTAAGTGACCTTATGTGTTTGTATTATAACTTGTTTTGTTTAATTTGTGTTTAGTCTTTAAGTTTTTTGGAAGCATATTGATATGTTGTCCTTTATTTATGTACAAACTGTACCAGTTGATAGTCATTTACTGACAACTAAAATGTATTCCTGTTTTTTCTAAATAAAATATAAAAAAAAAAAAACTTCTGCCGTTCTCCCGCTACAGTCCCTCTCCCGTATACATTCTAGCTTCCTTACCTTCACTCTTGTGTGTTACTAGTTAATGGTCCAAGTTGGACCAACACGTCATCATAAGTGTCAGTCTCCTGTGTCCAGGTTGTTTGTTCACATTTTCATTCCAATATTTCCACCTCTCGGTTATATTGACTTGTCTTATCAGTTTAATAATGACCACTAAAGTGACACTACCATAGTAACACCTCACTGTTATACATAAGTTGAACTTATGTTTAGTGCAGCAGAGTCAGCCAGGCTGACAGCAGAGTCAGCCAGGCTGACAGCAGAGTCAGCCAGGCTGACATCTCTACCACAGAACTGTGCTTTCTCTTTATTGTGTATTATTATACATTCTATATAAGTTTTCTTCTTCACACACATACACACACACAAACACACGTACATGTGTACACGTTCTTATAAGTATATGTGGACGCTCCCACACGATTGTTTAAATTAAAAATACTGTATAAGTATTGTAAGAGAATTAATAAAACAAATTTTCATAAAATGTAATGAGAATTACGTTATTTAAATGACATCTTTTGGGAAAAGATGCAAATATGTGAAGAAGTGACTAACTTTAGATACTTGTGGTTAAGACAATGAAGATATTCTTATAACTCATCTTAATAATTATAAATAATTATTAAATAATTCTCTCAGTTTCTACATATACACTTCTCTCACCTCTTCAATAATGATATAAAAATATTCACCATCACAGATACAAAAAAAAAAAAAAAACTCTATGTGATGAAAATAAAAACTGTCAACTTGGATGATTCGATCTGTTGACAATAAGACTGTTGGTGGTGGCTGCCACAACCTGGCCAGTACCACTGTGTTGGTGGTGGCTGCCACAACCTGGCCAGTACCACTGTGTTGGTGGTGGCTGCCACAGCCTGGCCAGTACCACTGTGTTGGTGGTATCTGCCACAACCTGGCCAGTACCACTGTGTTGGTGGTGGCTGCCACAGCCTGGCCAGTACCACTGTGTTGGTGGTGGCTGCCACAACCTGGCCAGTACCACTGTGTTGGTGGTGGCTGCCACACCTGCCAGTACCACTGTGTTGGTGGTGGCTGCCACAACCTGGCCAGTACCACTGTGTTGGTGGTGGCTGCCACAACCTGGCCAGTACCACTGTGTTGGTGGTGGCTGCCACAACCTGGCCAGTACCACTGTGTTGGTGGTGGCTGCCACAACCTGGCCAGTACCACTGTGTTGCTGGTGGCTGCCACAACCTGGTCAGTACCACTGTGTTGGTGGTGGCTGCCACAACCTGGCCAATACCACTGTGTTGGTGGTGGCTGCCACAACCTGGCCAGTACCACTGTGTTGGTGGTGGCTGCCACAACCTGGCCAGTACCACTGTGTTGCTGGTGGCTGCCACAACCTGGTCAGTACCACTGTGTTGGTGGTGGCTGCCACAATCTGGCCAGTATCACTGTGTTGGTGGTGGCTGCCACAACCTGGCCAGTACCACTGTATTGGTGGTGGCTGCCACAACCTGGCCAGTACCGCTGTGTGTTAATGTCTCCAATACTGTTGTTATGTACTGTGATTCAGGAATGTTAACATATATTACTCACTAAATGTTGTGGTGCACTGTATATAAAGTCTGTCTGCTACACCAGAGCTAATAATACAGTATGTAACCTGTTCACAAACAGTTAATGAAATGGTAATCGCTAAACTTGGGAATAAAGTAAATTCAGCACTCACATATGTTGTGAGACACACGGCTCAGGTGTATATTATTATTATTATTATTATTATTATTATTATTATTATTATTATTATTAGCATCATTATATCATCATCATCATCATCATCATCAATCATCATCATCATCATCATCATCATCATCATCATCATCATCATCATCATCATCATCATCATCATCATTACTATTATTACACTCTACTGTGGAAACTGTTAAAAAATATTTTGTAAAATAACTCGTTGTTTTTATTACTAATTTATTTAATATTCGTAGAGTTTCACATTATAAGAATTATTATTAATTGTAGTTAATATAATCACAATATCCTGGAGGTCATGCCACACAACCTCCTGGAGGTCGTGCCACTCACAACCTCCTGGAGGTCATACCACTCAACCTCCTGGAGGTCATGCCACACAACCTCCTGGGGGTCATGCCGCACAACATCCTGGAGGTCATGCCATACAACCTCCTGGAGGTCATGCAACTCAACCTCATAGAGGTCATGCCACTCACAACATCATGGAGGTCATGCCACACAACCTCCTGGAGGTCATGCCACTCAACCTCCTGGAGGTCATGCCACTCACAACATCCTGGAGGTCATGCCACACAACCTCCTGGAGGTCATGCCACTCAACCTCCTGGAGGTCATGCCACTCACAACTCATAACATCCTGGAGTTCATGCCACTCACAGCATCTTGCAGGTCATGCTACTCACAACATCCTGGAGGTCATACCACTCACAACATCCTGAAGGTCATGCCACACAACCTCCTGGAGGTCATGCCACTCACAACATCCTGAAGGTCATGCCACACAACCTCCTGGAGGTCATGCCACTCAACCTCCTGGAGGTCATGCCACTCAACCTCCTGGATGTCATGCCACTCACAACTCACAACATCCTGGAGTTCATGCCACTCACAACATCCTGGAGTTCATGCCACTCACAGCATCCTGCAGGTCATGCTACTCACAACATCCTGGAGATCATGTCACTCAAAACATCCTGGAGCTCATGACACTCACAACATCCTGGAGGTCATGCCACTCACAACATCCTGGAGGTCATACCACTCACAACATCCTGGAGGTCATGCCACTCACAACATCCTGGAGGTCATACCACTCACAACATCCTGGAGGTCATGCCACTCACAACATCCTGGAGGTCATACCACTCACAACATCCTGGAGGTCATGCTACTCCTCAAATACTTTAATGGTAAAGATATTTTTCCTCTGTTACTTTACTCCAGAATCTCTATACGATTTTCGTTTGTGTCAAAATAAATCAATTCAACTTTTAATTAAGTTTCAAACACTGAGATTTAATTTAGTTAGCATTTATTAAATTGCTAAAAACTGCTCAATTGTCTGTCAGGACTAAGTTCAGCCAGATATTATCATCAAGTATACACATATACACATCCTAAAAACTGAGACTAATTAAACATAATAAAGTGTTCCATAACATTCCTGGTGTAAAATATACTACGATTCATTCATCATAGTACTTGGCAATATAAAGTAATATTATAGGAATTAACAAAGACTCAAGCTAACAAGCTGGCAGCAGCAATCAATATATTTTTTTAACCAAGAGATGACGTCTCCTGAGATGGTACATATTGTATTCGTCCCAGAAAGTTTGTATTTGGTGTGTGTGATGGTGAATGTTTTCCCTGTTAATATAGAGGTGAGAGAAGTGATGTTGTGACGTGTATATTATTTATGGCTACTCTTTACTTTTCTTAAGATAATTCATGAAATTTTCCTCATTGTCTGATCTAAAACTGTCTCAGACTTCCCACATTCTTACATCTCTAACACATTCTTATATCTCTAACACATTCTTACATCTCTAACACATTCTTACATCTCTAACACATTCACCATCTTCTATTTCTCATAATTCTATTAGCATATATTTCATCAATAATTTCCTTAATTTAATTTTAACAATGGTTTGAGAGCGACCAGATATGCATATGAGAACACGTATGTGTATATGTTGCATTCGGCTTGGAATGTGCAATGTGTGCACTTTCATGCAGGATTGAGTTTGTGCGTATGTTTCATGCAGGACTGTGTATGTCTGTGCGTATGTCTGTTTATGTGTGTATGTTAGTCACTAGTAGTCAAATGCACTTGTCGAAAGACACTTGGCATGCGTTTTGTGTGTGTCTGAATGAGTGTGTGTTCGCTTGTGTGTGTACTCACCTATTTGTGGTTGCAGGGGTCGAATCACAACTATTGGCCCCGCCTCTTTGCTGTGTGTGTGTTTGTGTTTATGTGTGTAAATGTGTGTGTGTACTCACCTAATTGTACTCACCTAATTGTGGTTGCAAGGGTCGAGACTCAGCTCCTGGCCCCGCCTCTTTGCTGTCCGCTGCTGGGTCTCTGCTCTCCCTGCTCCATGAGCTTTATCATACCTTGTCTAAAACTATGTATGGTTCCTGCCTCCACTATATCTTTCGCTAGACTATTCCACTTCCTGACTACTCTATGGCTGAAAAAGTGCTTCCTAACATCCCTTTGACTCATCTGAGTCTTCAGCTTCCAGTTGTGTCCCCTTGTTTCTGTGTTCCCTCTCTGGAACATCCTGTCACTATCTACCTTGTCAATTCCCCGCAGTATTTTGTATGTCGTTATCATGTCTCCTCTAACCCTTCTGTCCTGCAGTGTTGTTAGTCCTATTTCAGTCAACCTTTCTTCATAGGGCAGTCCCCTGAGTTGTGGAACTAGCTTTTTCGCAAACCTTTGCACTTTCTCTAATTTCTTGACATGCTTGACCAGGTGTGGGTTCCAGACTGGTGCTGCATACTCTAGTATGGGCCTGACGTACACGGTGTACAGTGTCTTGAACGATTCCTTGTTAAGGTAACGGAACGCTAATCTTAGGTTTGCCAGTCGCCCATATGCTGCCGAGGTTATCTGGTTGATGTGTGTTTCCGGAGACGTGCTTGGCGTTATACTCACCTCAAGGTCTTTCTCCTTTGATGAGATTTGTAGCCTTTGTCCACCTATCCTGTACTCTGTCAGCGGTCTTCTTTGCCCTTCTCCGATCTTCATGACTTTGCATTTGGTGGGGGTTAAATTCGAGAAGCCAGATTTGTGTGTGTGTGTGTGTGTGTGTGTGTGCTTGCGAGTGAATGGTGTGTGTGTGTGTGTGTGTGTGTGTGTGTGACTGCTCGTGTGTGCAGGTCTGAGTGTGTGTGTGTGTGCGCGCACCTATTTGTGGTTGCAGGAGTCGTGTCATAGCTCCTGGCCCCGTCTCTTCACTGATTGATACTAGGTCCTCTCTCTCCCTGCTCCTTGAGCTTTATCAAACCTCGTCTTAAAACTATGTATAGTTCCTGCCTCCACTACGGTCTCTCTAGGCTATTCCACTTCCTGACAACTCTATGACTGAAGAAATACTTCCTAACATCCCTTTGACTCATAGGAGTCTTCAACTTCCAACTGTGACCTCTTGTTTTTGTGTCCGCTCTCTGGAACATCTTGTCTCTGTCCACCTTATCTATTCCTCGCAGTATTTTATATGTCGTTATCATGTCTCCCCTAACCCTCCTGTCCTTTAGTGTCGTCAGGCCGATTTCCCTTAACCTTTCTTAGTAGGACAATCCCCTTAGCTCTGGGACTAGTCTTGTTGCAAACCTTTGCACTTTCTCCAATTTCTTGACATGCTTGACCAGATGTGGGTTCCAAACTGGTGCTGCATACTCCAGTATGGACCTGACGTATATGGTGTACAGAGTCTTGAACGATTCCTTAGTGAGGTATTGGAACGCTATTCTTAGGTTTGCCAGCCGCCCATATGCTGCAGCAGTTATCTGATTGATGTGTGCCTCAGGAGATGTGCTCGGTATTATACTCACCCCAAGATCTTTTTCCTTGAGTGAGGTTTGCAGTCTTTGGCCACCTAGACTATACTCTGTCTGCGGTCTTCTTTTCCCTTCCCCGATCTTCATGACTTTACATTTGGCATTTTTAAATTCAAAGAGCCAGTTACTGGACCAGGCTTGTAGCCTGTCCAGGTCTCTTTGTAGTCCTGTCTGATCCTCGATTGATTTAATTCTTCTCATTAACTTCACATCATCTGCAAACAGGGACACTTCTGAGTCTATCCCTTCCGTTATGTCATTCACATATACCAAAAACAGTACAGGTCCTAGGACTGACCCTTTGGAACCTCACTCGTCACAGGTGCCAACTCTTACACCTCGTCACGTACCATGACTCGTTGTTGCCTCTCTGTCAGATAGTATCTGATCCATTGCAGTGCCTTTCCTGTTACGTGTGCCTATTCCTCTAGCTTTTACATTATCCTCTTGTGAGGAACTTTGTCGAACGCCTTCTTGCAGTCCAAGAAAATGCAGTCTATCCACTCTATCCTCTCTCTCGTGTCTTACTTCTGTTACCTTGTCATAAAACTCCAGTAGGTTTGTGACACAGGATTTTCCTTCCCTGAAACCGTGCTGGTTGTCGTTTATAAGCTTGTGTCTTTCTAGGTGCTCCACCACTCTCCTCCTGATGATCTTCTCCATGACTTTGCATACTATACACGTCAGTGACACAGGTCTGTAGTTTAATGCCTCGTGTATGTCTCCTTTCTTAAAAATTGGGACTACATTTGCCACCTTCCACACCTCAGGTAGTTGCCCAGTTTCAATGGAAGTGTTGAAGATTTTTGTTAGTGGCACACTTAACATCTCTGCTCCCTCTCTAAGGACCCACGGAGAAATGTTGTCAGGTCCCACCGCTTTTGGGGTATCAAGTTCACATAACAGCTTCTTCACCTCCTCCTCGGTTGTGTGTATTTCATCCAGCACTTGTTGGTATACCTCCCTATTCTGAATTCCTGGATTCCTTCCTGTCTCCTCTGTAAATACTTCTTTAAATCTTATGTTGAGCTCCTCACATACCTCTAGGTCGTTTCTTGTGAACTCCCCACCTTCCTTCCTCAGCCTGATTACCTGATTACACTTAGTTTTTGCCTCCCTACACCTCTGGGTGAACCAAGGACTCGTTCTGGTCTTCCCATTACTTCTGTTTCCCTTGGGGACAAACCTCTCCTCTGCCTCTTTGCATTTGGTTGTCACATATTCCATCATTTCTTTTACTGGTTTTCTGTGTGTATGTGTGTGTGCCTTCTTGATTATGTATGTGTCTGCTTGTAAGTCTGCTTGTGTGTATACCTTCTTTGTGAGTGTTGGTATAGGCTTGCAAAGGCACTTGTCGATTGATATTTGGCCTGTTGTTTGTGTGTGTTTGTGTGTGTGTGTGTGTGTGTGTGTGTGTGTGTGTGTGTGTGTGTGTGTGTGTGTACTTACATTACTTATATTACATAACATTATTCCAGTTTAAAACATCACTAATTATAATTAATAATAAAAATAAAATTATTATTATTTGCGACCACTGTCAGCCTCAGAGTTATCTCTGAGTTACCAGACCTTGCCACGTGGAGGCCAGTGGCTCGTCTTTAAGATCCACTCCCTCTCGCCTTCCCAGGTTCATGTGTCCAGGAATCCATCCGTGGGCCCCCGGATGTCTCCCCTTCCTCACTTCCCTAAGGTCAGCCTCTCTCTCTCTCTCTCTCTCTCTCTCTCTCTCTCTCTCTCTCTCTCTCTCTTCCTTCTCTCTCTTCTCTCTCTCTCCTCTCTCTCTCTCTCTTCTCTTCTCTCTCTCTCTCTCTCTCTCTCTCTTCCTGCCTTTCAGCCCAGCCTTCCCCAGGTTCATGTATCCAGGAATCCATCCGTCCGCCTCCGAAGTTCTCTCCTCCTCACTTCCCAAGGTCAGCCTCAACAACAACCTACCCCAAGTTCATGTATCCAGGAATCCATTCGTTCGCTCTCCGATGTCTTCCCTTCCCACTTACCCAAGGTCAGCGAGTTAGGTCGGTACCTTCCCCGGATCAGTGTTCCAGGAGTCCACTTGTTCACCTCAGGTGGACTCCTTCCCCACTTCCCAAAGTCAGCGGTATTCATGCCTTCCCCAGGTTCATGTATCCAGGAATCCATCCTTCCGTTGCCGGATGCCTTCCCTTCCCATTTCCCAAGGTCAGCCTCACTGCTAGTATTCATGCTTCCCAGGTTCATGTATCCAGGAATCCATCAGTTACCGCTTGATGTCTTCCTTATGTACCTATAAGTAGTACATTATTCTCATTATATAATTAAGTAAGTGTGTTTGTGAATTTTTTATTCTAGGTAGATTAGTGTCCGTGTGTTTATCTATTTGTCTACCTCCGTGCAAAAAGCTGTATGTGTTAATCAGTTTTCTTTTTGTTATTTATAGTTTGTATGTTCATCTTATACAAAGATCCACAGGAGTACACAACCACTTTGTTTTCAACCACATTTACGTATCTCCACATATACAACCTACACATACACCAACACATTCAATACTCTGTATCGCACATTTGCACACATAAATGGTAAAATATATTGACATGTGTGAATAAGACAATAAGTGAAGTCAGATATTTACTGACAAGGCGTTTCGTCCACCAGGACTTTAAAATCTATCAAACATTTATTATGTCAACCAGGACTGTATCTACCCGTCATGGATTCATAAAATCTACCAGTACTTTATCTATTAATCAGAGATTGATAAATAAAGTAGATCTATCAATCAGAGATTGATAGAACAAAGTCCTATCTCCCGCCGCATTACTGAGAGACGCATTTCCGAATTTAGTTCTTCAATCGTATGTTAAGTGGAGAGTGATGTGAAAGCTGCGTTGCTGTCAGCACAACACTAGATGAATCTGCAGACATTCACCATAACGCCCAGCTATATTTGTTCGCTATGTTACAAACGATGGAAATGTAAAAGAAGAATTCTAAGACCTGATAAGCTTAAAGAAAACCACAGAAGGTATTACCGTCTAAATTGCACTTAACAAAGCTTTATTAAATGCTCAACTACCATTACATAAACTTGTTTGTATTGCAGCAAACGGATCCCCAGCTGTGGTAGATCAAAATACTGGCCTAGTTGGGCAATTGACACATGATCTCAACTATCCTGAATGTCTGTGTATCCAGTGTATCATCCACCTTGAACATTTAGTAAGTAAACACTTCAAGTTCAACAGTGTCATAAATTGCGTTTTAAAAATTGTGAATTTCATTGTGACAAGTGCGAGAACACACCGTGAATTTAGAAATTTTGTTGAGGAGCTGAAGCTTGAAGAAAAGTCAAGTGAGCTTTGATTCTACTGTATTGTAAGATGACTGTCAACTACCAGTCTGTTGAAGAAGTTTATTGCTCTTGTTGAACCAATCATTGTTTTCATGAAAGAAAATAGCCACAACTAGAAGATCAGTAATGTGTACAGGATCTGATGTTCTTTACAGACGTAATGCATCATCTCCAATGTTTAAATCTGGCACTTCAAGGAACAAAGTTACTTCAGAACTTGGCCAATCAGTTTTTAGTTTTCAGAATAAAATAAAGCTTTTTCAAAGAAATCTGACAACAAAGAAATCTGATCACTTTCCCAACCTTAAATTAAGAATAACTGTTTTTTCCTGTTAGCTTAATATGACACCCGGATCACTTAGTGTGACACTCGGATCACTTAGTGTGACACCCGGATCACTTAGTGTGACACCCGGATAACTTAGTGTGACACCCGGATAACTTAGTGTGACACCCGGATAACTTAGTGTGACACTCGGATAACTTAGTGTGACACCCGGATAACTTAGTGTGACACCCGGATAACTTAGTGTGACACTCGGATAATTTAGTGTGACACCCGGATAACTTAGTGTGACACCCGGATAACTTAGTGTGACACCCCGGATAATTTAGTGAGATATTTTAATAACTTAAGCTGACAGATGTGTTGACTGGAGCAAGAGTAGAAGCCAGACACCTCTAGTACCAACCTAACTTAATCATACTCTCATATTTGTCTTGATTTTCACCCTCAGTATCCTTAGTTTCATTGTAAACTTTTCAATGTTATTTTTTTATTGGTATCAACCATTACAATGGCACTAAAATAACTATGAACGTCACTTCAGCGGAAGACAGAAAAATTGAAGATTAGATATCAGTAAAAACTTTCCAGCGTGTAATAGAGAATAACATAATGTTCATTGGAGATAAATAACAATTGCTTAGATATGGAAAGAAAGAAGAACTGGGAACTAGCACAGGAAATCTCTTAGGCGTCCAGAAAAAAATTGTCCTCAAAGATTTGTTAAGTTATACCATGAATTAAGGGAAGATCATAGACTTCACCTTACGAAAGCAGACAAAGCAAATGCGATAGTAATTATGGACAATGTAGATTATAGGGGAAAAATAAACATGACATTAGGAGACAGTGAAACTCACGTACATTAAACAATTTATCATTAATAATCATAGAAACAACGTAAGTGTTCTCACCTGGCGAGGATTACCCTCTTGTCAAGGTTACAGACGGTAAGTGTTCTCACCTGGCGAGGATTACCCTCTTGTCAAGGTTACACACCGTAAGTGTTCTCACCTGGCGAGGATTACCCTCTTGTCAAGGTTACACACCGTAAGTGTTCTCACCTGGCGAGGATTACCCTCTTGTCAAGGTTACACACCGTAAGTGTTCTCACCTGGCGAGGATTACCCTCTTGTCAAGGTTACACACCGTAAGTGTTCTCACCTGGCGAGGATTACCCTCTTGTCAAGGTTACACACCGTAAGTGTTCTCACCTGGCGAGGATTACCCTCTTGTCAAGGTTACACACCGTAAGTGTTCTCACCTGGCGAGGATTACCCTCTTGTCAAGGTTACACACCGTAAGTGTTCTCACCTGGCGAGGATTACCTCTTGTCAAGGTTACACACCGTAAGTGTTCTCACCTGGCGAGGATTACCCTCTTGTCAAGGTTACACACCGTAGTGTTCTCACCTGCGAGGATTACCCTTTGTCAAGGTTCACACCGTAAGTGTTTCACCTGGCGAGGATTACCTCTTGTCAAGTGTTAACACACGTAAGTGTTTCACCAGGAAGAGTGATTACTCTTGCAAGGTGTTAACACCGTAAGTGTACTCACCTGGAACGAGGAAGTAGTGTGGAAGGATAGCCTTTGTCAAGTTACACACGTAAGTGTTTCACTGAAGAGGATTAGCCTCTTGTCAAGGTTACACAAGTAAGTGTTCTCACCTGGCAAAGAGGATTACCTCTTGTGCAAGGTTAAAGTAGTGTTTCACCTGGGAGGATTACTTTGCAAGGTAACAGTAGTGTTTCACTGGGAGGATTACTCTTGTCAGGTTACAACCAGAAGTAGTTCTTGGAAAGAGGATACCTTTGTAAGGTAAAGAGATGTGTTTTATGTAAAATGGATTGTAGCTTTTAGAGGAAAGATGTGTTTTTGAAAGAGAGTAGTGTGTGAAAGAGAAGTAGTGTGTGGAAAGAGGAAGTAGTGTTTGGAAGATAAGTGTTGAAAGAGGAAGTAGTGTTTGTGAAAGAGGAAGTAGTGTTTGTGAAAGATGTGAAAGAGGAAGTAGTGTTTGTGAAAGAGGAAGTAGTGTTTGTGAAAGAGGAAGTAGTGTTTATGAAAGAGGAAGTAGTCTTTGTGAAAGAGGAAGTAGTCTTTATGAAAGAGGAAGTAGTGTTTGTGAAAGAGGAAGTAGTGTTTGTGAAAGAGGAAGTAGTGTTTGTGAAAGAGGAAGTAGTGTGTGTGAAAGAGGAAGTAGTGTGTGTGAAAGAGGAAGTAGTGTTTGTGAAAGAGGAAGTAGTGTTTGTGAAAGAGGAAGTAGTGTTTGTGAAAGAGAAGTAGTGTTGTGAAAGAGGAAGTAGTGTGTGTGAAAGAGGAAGTAGTGTGTGTGAAAGAGGAAGTAGTGTTTGTGAAAGAGGAAGTAGTGTTTGTGAAAGAGGAAGTAGTGTTTGTGAAAGAGGAAGTAGTGTTTGTGAAAGAGGAAGTAGTGTTTGTGAAAGAGGAAGTAGTGTTGTGAAAGAGGAAGTAGTGTGTGTGAAAGAGGAAGTAGTGTGTGTGAAAGAGGAAGTAGTGTGTGTGAAAGAGGAAGTAGTGTTTGTGAAAGAGGAAGTAGTGTGTGTGAAAGAGGAAGTAGTGTGTGTGAAAGAGGAAGTAGTGTTTGTGAAAGAGGAAGTAGTGTGTGTGAAAGAGGAAATGTATGAGGAAGTAGTGTGTGTGAAAGAGGAAGTAATGTGTGTGAAAGAGGAAGTAGTGTTTGTGAAAGAGGAAGTAGTGTGTGTGAAAGAGGAAGTAGTGTGTGTGAAAGAGGAAGTAATGTGTATGAAAGAGGAAGTAGTGTGTGTGAAAGAGGAAGTAGTGTATGAAAGAGGAAGTAATGTGTGTGAAAAAGGAAGTAGTGTATGAAAGAGGACGTAGTGGTGTGAATCACAACTGTTTAAGTTAATTGCGTATGAATAATCAAACACACAAATGACATCAACCTGAATGAAAATAAAAACATAATAAATTATAAGTTAAAACAATTCCAGAGAGACTTGACCTGCTGACCTAACCTTCTTTATCTCCCGGTGATCCAACCTTCCAGAGAGACTTGACCTGCTGACCAAATCTACTTTATCTCTCTGTGATCCAAAATGCCCACCAAATTTTCTGGTCTTCTTTTTTTCGATGTTTTTTCTTATATCTTATGTTAAAATTGTTGTTATATTACTTAAGGTCTTGCTACATTATGCTATGTCTTGCTATATTATGTTATGTTTTGTTATATTACGTTATGTTTTGTTATATTACGTTATGTTTTGTTATATTATGTTATGTTTTATTGTTATTGTACTATTCTACTAACATCAGAATATGTAAAATAAACATTGTGAAAATATATTTAACTACCAAGCGCATTCATGAATTCTCACTTGATTTTCCACAGAGGTTGTTATGCATAATGTGATACCACTGTGTACTGTCATCTTATTGCATATTAGAATATATAATTACTGTTCCAGTCTTAGTGTGGTATGTGGACTGTACTAAGTCAATATACACAGGTTCTAGAATAGATATGATCAGTCCTTGTAGACCAGAAATCAACAAAATCTGGTCCAGGAGCTATGAATCAGCCACTATAAAAACAATATTATTAAGTAATTAGATGACAACTTAATGGTCTTTTCTGAGTTCTTGTTTGTCATCACTCACCAGTGTTGCTCACGTCAGTGTTGTTCATGTCAGTGTTGTTCATGTCAATGTTGTCCATGTCAGTGTTGTTCATGTCAGTGTTGTTCATGTCAGTGTTGTTCATGTCAGTGTTGTTCATGTCAGTGTTGTTCATGTCAGTGTTGTTCATGTCAGTGTTGTTCATGTCAATGTTGTCCATGTCAGTGTTGTTCATGTCAGTGTTGTTCATGTCAGTGTTGTTCATGTCAGTGTTGTTCATGTCAGTGTTGTCCATGTCAGTGTTGTTCATGTCAGTGTTGTTCATGTTAGTGTTGTTCATGTCAGTGTTGTTCATGTCAGTGTTATTCATGTCAGTGTTGTTCATGTCAGTGTTGTTCATGTACAACACTCACTATTAATGTAAAAGGAAACACAAGTGTTGTTCTTAGTTGTGTTCATTAATCATAGTGAACATTAATGTTGTTTTTGTATATGTTCATTTATCATAGTGAACATTAATGTTGTTCTTGTATATGTTCATTCATCATAGTGAACATTAATGTTGTTCTTGTATGTGTTCATTCTTCATGGTGGTGATAGCCACTTATGCATATATAAGCATATCCACATGTATACATCCCCTTCAGTCCGGTGATTGATGTTCAGACTTGAGTGAGTGGTGAGAGGCGCCACTCTACCATCACAACATGTATACACATGTTTAAATATTCATAAATACATGTACACATTTAAAAATTATATATACATACATAAATAAAAACCCTCACATAAGAGACCGAGATTTATGAGGAGTTTTCAGTGGAACTTGGATCATAAACTGTCACAGGGAAACACAAAAGGTTGATAATAATGATGATAATATATTCACCAGGAACTACGTCCTGACACAAGTCTTTTCCAGATGGTGACCGTCCTGTCTGATCACCGTCCTTCCTGAAGGTATGTGGTGACCCGTCACTGTCTCCTGAAGGTGTGTGGTGACCCGTCAACGTCTGCTGAAGGTGTGGTGACCCGTCACTGTCTGCTGAAAGTGTGTGGTGACCCGTCACTGTCTGCTGAAGGTGTGTGGTGACCGTCACTGTCCAACCTGTCTGCTGAAGGACCTCACCCACCTGAAGTGTGGTGACCCGTCACTGTCTGCTGAAGGTGTGTGGTGACCCGTCACTGTCTGCTGAAGGTGTGTGGTGACCTGTCACTGTCTCCTGAAGTAGTGTCGGTGTTTGTACATGTGATGTACATATTTATGTGTACATGGATATGTGTGTGAGTAGAGGTAGAAGTGTGAGGTGTGGGTGCGTGTGTATTTGTGTTTACATACTAGTAAGACTGAAAGGTGAGGATTATATGTATTGTTGAATAAATGTATGTGTATGTTTGATACAGAGGATTGTATGTGTGTGTTGCTTTATTCGTGAGTCTGTGTGAATGATGTGTGTATAGGATGTGTATGTGAAAATACAGAATTGAGTGTATAGAAGAGTGCTCGCTTGTGAACCTTGCATATCATACAAATAAAAAAGATCACTAACAAGAAAAAAGAGGTAACTGATAACAATTAATTACAGTTACCATGAAGGGAACACAATGCTTCACACAACTGACACTAATCTGTGCACATAAAAACTTTCACAAATACACTTACAGAGCTAAATAATTAAACAAGTTAATAATTGACATAGGACCAATATTAAATATAAATATATGTTCCAGATTATCATTGAGTGGCCACTCCTTGGTGGGCTAACTGGGATAGAGATCTCTCTTGTCTCAGGTAGTCGACGTTCGGGTCTGTCCAGGTGGATGTTATTACAGAGCGCAGATTTTCTGCGTGTCCTCCTCTGTAATAACATCTACCTTCGTATACTGATATTAATACACTTGTGTAGTAATATCATATATGGACAGTGCTTCAAGGGTGGCTAAAACTGCTGACCTCAGGGAAGTGGTGAAGGGTGTATGGATGAACACTTGGAGCCACGGACCTGGGGTGGGACTGCTGACCTCAGGGAAGTGGTGAAGGGTGTATAGATGAACACTTGGAGCCACGGACCTGGGATGGCACTTGCTGACCTCAGGGAAGTGGTGAAGGGTGTATGGATGAACACTTGGAACCACGGACCTGGGGTGGGACTGGGTGAGCCATCAAAAATATCGAAAAGAATTTCCAGAACTTCATGGGAAGGGAAGACATCCGGGGGCCCACGGATGGATTCCTGGACACATGAACCTGGGAAAGGCGAGGATACCTTGGGGAAGTGGGAAAGGGAGAATATCTGAAGGCGGGCAGATGGACTCCTGGACACATGGACCTGGGAAAGATGGCGAGGGGGTACTAGTTGTTGAGGCAGACCTTGGGGAAGTGGGGAAGGGAGGATATCTGAGGGGGACACAGATTGACTCCTGGACACATGGACCTGGGAAAGATGGCGGGGGGAGGGTACTGGTTGTTGAGGCAGACCTTGGGGAAGGGAGGATATCTGAGGGGAATACTGGTTGTTGAGGCAGACCTTGGGGAAGTGGGGAAAGGAGAATATCTGAGGGGACACAGATGGACTCCTAGACACATGGACCTGGAAAAGATGGGGGATACTGCTTGTTGAGGCAGACCTTGGGGAAGTGGGGAAAGGAGAATATCTGAGGGGACACAGATGAACTCCTAGACACATGGACCTGGAAAAGATGGGGGGATACTGCTTGTTGAGGCAGACCTTGGTGAAGTGGGGAAGAGGAGAATATCTGAGGGGACACTTAGGTCTGAACTGGCCTAGACATATGGACCTGGAAAAGATAGGGGGATACTGGTTGTTGAGGCAGACCTTGGGGAAGTGGGGAAAGGAGAATATCTGAGGGGACACAGTAAGTCTGGTAACTCTGAGGCTGACAGTGGTCGCAAATAGTTAAATAGTTAATGACAATTTCAATTTATTATAAAAAGCACAACTGATATATGATTATTTAACATTTCTGGCAAGCAGATCTTACCAAGCTCATTACACTTAAATTATTTGATAAGAGATGATGTGTTGGATGATTTCGTTCACACATGATACCTCTTAAATTATGCAACATTAATTTACATTAAAAAACTTACTTATTCTACCATATAAGTTTGAATACCAGAAGGACCTCACTCATCTGTCCCCCATCCCTGTATCTGTCATGCATGGGCATGCATGGGCATGCTATCTATGTACTCGGCTGAAGGGTATCTTTTTTATATTAATCAGGACATTTAGTTTAAATACCAAAGAACACCGTCGATCGTCCCCACAATCTGGCTACAGTTTAGTCACTTTGAGGGATGTGTCTCGCCCAGTTTTGATGGATAATTAATGAATTGCTTGTTTCTTCTTTCTGTCCCAATGTGCATTTAAGATATGTAAATTTTATAAACTTTCTAATCATTGTAAATTTTTCTAGTGTTTCCTTTATACTTCCCATGGAAATAAATGGTATAAAATACCGACACAGACAGATCTACCTCTTTTTTCCAGGTAGATCTGTCTGTGACTCGATAAAGCGTGGGCGAAACGTTGTCAATAAAGGATCACATTATACTGCTTATGTGTTTATTTTTCCATACTTCCCATGGCGGAGTGGGTTAAAATTCTTTCTCTGTAAGTCAAGTATGTCTTAGAAGACAACTACAAGGTACACCCAG
>WNWK01040495.1:0-16943 GCA_009830355.1 Cherax destructor | reverse complement strand
AATGATGAAGATGAAGGGCAAACACATCCTCCAGAAACACCAACAGAAAGACTTCCACCACGACAACCCCAATGCAACTGAACAATCTAAACCAAAACCCACACACTGTTCCCTCTGTCCCCACCACCACATCACAAACTCCACCCCTACACCAGCCCCTATGGGCACTCTGCCCCCACCCCCTCATCACAAACCCCACCCCCACTGCAACCCCCATAGGCCCCCACCAGGGCTCCCCTCCCCAACCCCAATATTCTCCCAGGACCACAATGATAGAAAAGAAGTTGATGGTTTGGTACATGAACGCAGATGGAATAATGAATAAATATGAGGAGTGGCATGAAAGAATCAATGATAAGTCCCCAGACATCATAACAGTCACAGAAACGAAACTCACTTCCCACCGGGATATCAGATCCTGAGGAAAGATAGAAGGAGCAGAGGGGGAGGAGGGGTTGCACTGATCATAAAAAAACAGATGAGGATTTGAGGAAATGCATCAACATGTCAGGGACACTACCAGAGAGAGAGGGAAGGATGAACCAGCAAGACTGGACCTCATGTTCACCCTGAGAGGCCCCTTGGAGCTAGTGATCACGTGGTCCTGAGCATTGAATATATAGTAGAATTACAAGTGGAGAGGGTAACAGGAGTTGAATGGGAAAAGCCAAACTATAAAAGGGGGGACTACACAGGTATGAGGAACTTCCTGCAGGAGGTTCAGTGGGACAGAGAACTGGTAGGAAAGTCAGTAAACAAAATGATGGAATACTTAACAACAAAATGCAAGGAGGCAGAGGAAAGGTTTGTTCCCAAGGGAAACAGAAATAATGGGAAGGCCAAAGTGAGCCCATGGTTTACCCGAAGGTGTAGGGAGGCAAAAACTAAGTGTACTAGGAAATGGAAAAAAGTACAGAAGGCAAAGGACCAAGGAAAATAAGGAGATTAGTCGAAGAGCCAGAAACGAGTATGCAGAGATAAGGAGGGAGGCCCAGCAACAGTACGAAAACAACATAGCATCGAAAGTCAAGTCTGACCCGAAACTGCTGTATAGCCACATTAGGAGGAAGACAACAGTCAAAGACCAGGCGATCAGGCTGAGGAAAGAAGGTGGGGAACTCACAAGAAACGATCGAGAGGTGTGTGAGGAGCTCAACACGAGATTTAAGGAAGTATTTACAGAGGAGACAGGAAGGACTCTGGGAAGACAACAAACGGGAATCCAATAAGGAATATACCAACAAGTGTTGGATGACAAACACACAACTGAGGAGGAGGTGAAGAAGCTGCTAAGAGACCTTGATACCTCAAAGGCGATGGGACCGACAACATCTCCCGTGGGTCCTTAGAGAGGAGCAGATACGCTGTGTGCCACTAACCACAATCTTCAACACGTCCCTTGAAACTGGGCAACTACCTGAGGTATGGAAGATTAGATTTTGCCACCGAAGTGGCTAGTTTATTGTGCACCCCATATCCATCCTGTGAACGGTAGCGCTAGAGCATATGGATACACAAAAGACCTAGGCACTAGGCCCCAAAAGAGTTAACAATTGTACATTTGGATTTATATCTACATTTCACTTATCTGTTACAAGCAAATTTAGGAAATTTGCTTAGTATAACTGGTATCATATTTTCATTAATAAGATATCTTGACATGTCACATAGGCTATTATACTTGTATAATATGCAAAGTCATAGAGAAAATTATCAGGAGGCGAATGGTAGAGCACCTGGAACGGAATAAGATTATAAACGACAACTAGCACGGATTCATGGAAGGCAAATCCTGTGTCACAAACCTTCTGGAGTTTTATGACAAAGTAACAGAAGTAAGAGAGAGAGGGGTGGGTTGATTGCATTTTCTTGGACTGCAAGAAGGCCTTCGACACAGTTCCTCACAAGAGATTAGTGCAGAAGCTAGAGGATCAGGCGCATATAACAGGAAGGGTATGTAAGTAAGTAAGTTTATTCAGGTAACACAAATACAGTTACATAGATTATCATACATAGCAGCATATGTGTAGAAAACCTAGGATAACCCAAAAATGTCAGAGTGACTTATTTCCAATGGATCAGAGAATACCTAACAAGGAGGCAATAACGAGTCATGGTACATGATGAGGTATCACAGTGGGCGCCTGTGACGAGCAGGGTCCCACCTGGAGTCTACCTGGAGAGAATTCCAGGGGTCAACGCCCTGCGGCCCGGTCTGTGACCAGGCCTCCTGTTGGACCAGAGCCTGATCAACCAGGCTGTTACTGCTGGCTGCACGCAGTCCAACGTACGAACCACAGCCCGGCTGATTAGGTACCGACTTGAGGTGCCTCCAGTGCCTGCTTGAAGACAGCCAGGGGTTTATTGGTAATCCCCCTGATGTATGTTGGGAGGCAGTTGAACAATCTTGGGCCCCTGACACTTATTGTGTTGTCCCTCAACGTGCTAGTGGCACCCCTGTTCTTCATTGGTGGGATGTTACATCGCCTGCCGAGTCTTTTGCTTTCGTAGGGAGTGATTTTTGTGTGCAAGTTTGGTACTAAGCCCTCGAGAATTTCCCATGCGTATATAATAATGTATCTCTCCCGCCTGCATTCTAGAGAGTACAGGTTTAGGAACTTCAAGCGTTCCCAGTAGTTGAGGTGGTTTATCGCACTTATGCGTGCAGTGAAGGTTCTCTGCACATTTTCAAGGTCAGCAATTTCACCTGCCTTGAAAGGTGCAGTTAGTGTGCAGCAATATTCCAGCCTAGATTGAACAAGCGATCTGTAAAGTGTCAACATGGGCTTGGCATCCCTGGTTTTGAAGGTTCTCATTATCCATCCTGTCATTTTTCGAGCAGATGCAATTGCTACTTTGTTATGGTCCTTGAAGGTGAGATCCTCTGACATGATCACTCCCAGGTCTTTGACATTAGTTTTTCGCTCTATTGTGTGGTTGGAATTAGTTTTGTACTCCGATGAGATTTTAATTTCTTCACGTTTTCCGTATCTGAGTAATTGAAATTTCTCATCATTGAACTTCATATTGTTTTCTGCAGCCCATTTAAATATTTGGTTTATGTCTGCTTGGAGTCTTGCAGTGTCTTCAACGGCATTTTCTGGGGTGATCATAATTGCATGTCCCATCTGATTTCCCAGATTTTCCATGCCTGCAGATACCAAGTGCAAAATATTCACATAGGCCTGGTTTCCGTTTGCCCTGGTTTTTTGTGACTGTGTTCCCCATTGGTGGGTGTGTTCCTGTCTCGTGTCTGTCTTCATTACTAGTGCTAACAATGGAGCCTTCAACTGTTTCCGGTAATTTATCTCCAGTATTTCCCTGGGCTTCCCCTTGTTTACTATCTACCGTGTTATTGCTAGTTTGTAACACTGTGTGTGTGTCCTTATCTACACCTGTTTCCCCATCATTTATTTCACTAGAGCTACTGTCCCTCTTCAGGTCACCATCATTTATTTCTCCATTCCTAAATTTACTGGCTACCATTTCAACATCTGTACCAGGGGCGGTAGCACCATCTGGCCCTGATTTTTTACTTTCCCAACTGTTATAGAAAGCTGTCATGTATTTTATGAAGTCCGATTTGGTGTTGTCATCTTTTAATATCGATGTGATTTTATTCCACAGTTCCGTCTCATTTGGACATACCTGTGGAAACTTTTTTAGTCGCTAAAAGTTCCACAGGGTAAGTGAGCCGTTAGGAGCATTAAACATACCGTGGATCGGCCCTCGGAGTTTATAAACCCACACACCCAACAAAACAACTACACACTCCAGCTTTTGAAGGTGACTATTGTGTATATTTTAATTGATAGATTTATCCACCTAGACACACCTAGGCAAGTTTGTACAGTTCGAAACTAATAGTAGGATTATTAAGGCAACGTTAGATATTAATAGTGTAGCTCTAGCACCCTAATATAGGTAGTTATAGGCCTGAATAGGCAAGCATTAGGTTATGTTAGCTAGAGACAACTGGCAGCCCACACTTGAATCTAGGCAGTGTGATGGTCACAAATCGTGACCTACGTTCTTACCAGACCAGACTCCACACGAACAAGACATGCTGAGATCGAGCAGCACCCCACGTGACCCAACATCTGTCCTGGGGCCCTGGAGGAGATCCCGAAGTACTGTGGAAATCTGCCTCCATCCAGACCCATTACAGTAAGACTAGGCTTTCTTTCACTCAGTATCTGGCCAGTTTATGGGGGAAACGTTAGTGAAGTTATCTGTGGGTCTTAAGCAGACGGACGCCTTTGTGTTGGTATGTACCAGCGTCGTCTCTTAAGTTCAGTCTGGAAGCTAGTGTTACTTACTGCATATATTACTCAAGGGACATCCTAGGAACCAGGGAACTCTGAGGTGCAGGCAGGACACTAATTACCCCATCTTTTGCAGACAAAGTTTCTCCACTGCACATGGTGTTAGGAGGGGTTATATATAAGGAAGACCAGGACACATAGCCACCCTTTTTAATTCAAGTAAGTAAAACCCCCTTCCAGTATTGTGTAGGCAGTGTGGGGTTCCCCTTGCTGCAATTAGATATAAATTTGTACCATAGCCACTTGTAAGTCTGAGAGAAGTGTCTCAGAGTGTCGGTGTCAACAGTGCTTGCCCAGAGCGCAGCTTACAAGGGGGCAGTCCAAACAAGTTTCTATATGGTCCTTCGAAACCGAGATGTGGAATAGCTAGTTTAGCAGACACACTAGTCTTAATTTGCTAGGCCACAGTTAATGTACCAGTCATTTTCGAAGCTAGGTTAAGATATCACACCTAGGCCCAAAGACGTACTCAGGCTAGGTTAAGCTAACTAATCAGAAGTTTATTATTTACAGTAATCTACAGGCAGGCCAAGTAGGCTAGTTAAGCTTGTGAGTTTATTTATTCACAGTGATTACAAGTAAGCCAGGTTAGGAAACTTGCATATTTAATTACTTACAGTGAATTGCAGGCAGCCACAGTTAGGGTAGGCCTCTGCAATAATTATAACAGTTATAACAGCTAGGTCAGATTTAACCTAGCTATTATTTACCTTGCAAGCTAGATTCAGGCTAGTTGCACACTAATTTCAACAGTTAAAGTTAGGCTAGGTGTTACCTTCACCAGCTAACTACAATAACTGTCTAGGCTGAGTTAAGCCAAAGTTAATTACACAATATTACTTATTTACTGCTTTTAATTCGATTTACTGAATTTATTTTGTGATTATCCAAGTGAATTTAATTTACAAAGACTACATATTTTACTGTGTGAATTTATTGTATTTGACTCATTTAATTTGTGATTTGCTAGCTCAGTCCTGTAACTATTTACTATTGTGTACAGGGAGTTGCTAGGTTAAGCTTTCATAACAACAAGATACATTTTAGTTGGGTTTGAGGGTTTCCAGTGTACATTCTGAGTTAAATCAATATATGTAAGTAAAGTCGTCAGCTTGTTGAGGAACTTTGGGTCTCACTTATTCTCACCTAATACCGTATCGTACTGTGGGGTGGGCTAATTAAAGTACAAATTAGTGACACGCTCTTAACTAAACCACAACAATGACGAGGGAGAATCAGAGAGTACCTGCCCCATCTCTAAGTCAGCTAAAGCGGTCTATGAGTGCACACAGGAGACGCGTAGTCAAGGCATGTAAGGAGAGTCAAGATAACAGACAAGATGCAGATATAGATCATGAAGATCTGGAGAAGTGTTTAAAGCTTTTAGAGGAAAGGCTAGCAGACTTTGAGACAACCTACAAAGAGAGTGAGGCAGGAGCCCTTGCAGCAGAGGAGTCAGAGGATATTGTACAGGAAATTCAGGAGGACTACGACGAGCATGAGGCTCAATGTAAAGCGGAGATGAAACTCTGCAAAAGGCTAATGAAAACATTGAAGGCTGATGCAGCAGGGGCAACAAATAATAGTACAAGGCACGCAGGCCATCACAGTCCCCTTAGAGTGTTACCCAGATTGCCTACATTGAACTTACCAATGTTTGATGGAACCTTGACAGAATACATTGCTTTCTGGGATCAGTTTAAATCACAAATAGATGACAGGGATGATTTGTCAGATGCCACCAAATTACAGTATTTACGTTCACAACTCAAGGGTAAAGCCCTGGACTTGATCCGGCATTACCAAACCACGGATATTAATTATCAACATGCCAAGGATCAGCTAAAGAATACGTATGGCAACACAGAGGAGATAATGATAGCTATATTTTATCGATTGTCCGATCTTGAGGTTTGCCGTCATGACCGTCAGAGCTTAGAGAAGTTCCAAATCGAAGTTATGAGTTTGACAAATAGTCTCAAAGATCTATATGATTGGGGTGACGCAGAATGGATGGTCAGTCAGACGATTCAGAGGAAACTAGCGAGCACTACAGTACATGAGTTACATTTGAAGTATAGGACTAACCGGTTCACAGTGCAACAGATCGTTGAGGGGTTGGGCGACATCGTGATTCACCTGAGTATAGGTGAGAGAGAAGAGTCACCGCCAGCATCACATAAACAAACAGTTAGTTACTCAGGAAATTCGAGAGATCAATTTAAAGCTCATAACACTAACGTTGGGGTGTACTATAGCCAAGAAGTGTCTAAGACAAGGACCTCTAAGCAGACCCTCAGAGACATTCGTACCAGAATATGCGTGTTCTGCGAAGGTGAACACACTAGCACGAGTTGCTCTCAGTATGCAACACTGAGCAGTAGGCGGCAGAGACTAAAGGAGTTGCAGCTATGCTTAAGGTGTTGTGGAAGACATGAGGTAGAAGATTGCCAGTCACATCTTTCAGAGTGCTATAATTGCCGGAAAGGTAAGCACCATACTGCACTATGTCACAACAATTTAAGGGGACCCCAGGCTAGTAGGGACGTTTCTCCAGTAGAGATAGAAGGCGAGCCCGAGCCTGAAGTGGTAGCCAGCGTGGTTAGTATGGGCAAAGTCTCTAATCTGAGTGAGAAGCACAGAGCTGCTCCCCTACCTACAGTCATGGCAGGGGTTGTGAACGGGAACAGAACCGAAACAACCCGATTATTCTTCGACTCAGGGGCACAAGTGTCCATGATAACAGAGAAGTTGGTGGCTAGGTTAAAGTTGAAGGCCACCGACAAATTTAATGCGACATTGGGAGGTGCTATAAGTCAGGGCCCACCCAAGTCTTATGATGTTGTGGATGTCACTGTTAAACTGGGTGGACATCGCAGAAATATTACAGCTTTGGTAGTAAATACGTTACCTGCGGCTATTACGACCAGAGGTCTTGCAGCAGCAACCAAGCGATTAAAAGACCTTGGTGTGAAGCTGGCAGACCAGGACATTACCACTGACACAGTCAGAAATGTAGGTATCCTGGTGGGAGCCAACTATCTAGATGACTTCCTGTCTACACGACGGACTGTTAAGGAAGGAATTGGTTTATACAGATCCCCAGCAGGATATATCATCGGTGGCAGAATTCCTAATTAATTCCCTGCAACGCCAGGGAGGGGGGAAGCTGACACCACGATAGCTGGGGGAGTAGTGATAATGAATGTTAGTGTACACGACGAACCGCCGGGTAAGCCAAACCAAGTAGGAAGTGACGAACACTTAGCCACCTTGGGGAGACGCTTTTATGGGGTACCTAAAGAGGGAGATAGAATGTCATTAAACCCAGGGAACCTCGTATCAGTGGGAAGAAGGGCTACCGGGGTATATGGGCCACTGGGTGGGAAAGTACGAAGCTGCTCAGACAAGGCTAGACATGTGAAAGACATTAAAGTTAAAGGGAAGGGTGTTAAGATCACCGGAACCCATAAGTTTACACCCCCAGCGATCCACACGGCGGAAACTGGACAGTCAGAGTTAAACCAGAGTCTGCTCGACGAGAGTGGCCGGACAGCACTCGTGTCCAGGGCCCGCCGTAAGGGCTTGCGGAAGGTGAACTTGACGTAGACGTATCGTCTACCTTCGTCGGCGGGAGGATGTGGAAACTTTTTTAGTCACTAAAAGTTCCACAGGGTAAGTGAGCCGTTAGGAGCCTTAAACATACCGTGGATCGGGCCTCGGAGTTTATAAACCCACACACCCAACAAAACAACTACACACTCCAGCTTTTGAAGGTGACTATTGTGTATATATTAATTGATAGATTTATCCACCTAGACACACCTAGGCAAGTTTGTACAGTTCGAAACTAATAGTAGGATTATTAAGGCAATGTTAGATATTAATAGTGTAGCTCTAGCACCCTAATATAGGTAGTTATAGGCCTGAATAGGCAAGCATTAGGTTATGTTAGCTAGAGACAACTGGCAGCCCACACTTGAATCTAGGCAGTGTGACGGTCACAAATCGTGACCTACGTTCTTACCAGACCAGACTCCACACGAACAAGACGTGCTGAGATCGAGCAGCACCCCCACGTGACCCAACATCTGTCCTGGGGCCCTGGAGGAGATCCCGAAGTACCATGGAAATCTGCCTCCATCCAGACCCATTACAGTAAGACTAGGCTTTCTTTCTCTCAGTATCTGGCCAGTTTCTGGGGGAAACATTAGTGAAGTTATCTGTGGGTCTTAAGCAGACGGACGCCTTTGTGTTGGTATGTACCAGCATCGTCTCTTAAGTTCAGTCTGGAAGCTAGTGTTACTTACTGCATATATTACTCAAGGGACATCCTAGGAACCAGGGAACTCTGAGGTGCAGGCAGGACACTAATTACCCCATCTTTTGCAGACAAAGTTTCTCCACTGCACATGGTGTTAGGAGGGGTTATATATAAGGAAGACCAGGACACATAGCCACCCTTTTTAATTCAAGTAAGTAAAACCCCCTTCCAGTATTGTGTAGGCAGTGTGGGGTTCCCCTTGCTGCAATTAGATAGAAATTTGTACCATAGCCACTTGTAAGTCTGAGAGAAGTGTCTCAGAGTGTCGGTGTCAACAGTGCTTGCCCAGAGCGCAGCTTACAAGGGGGCAGTCCAAACAAGTTTCTATAATACCCAAAAACACTTCCCTTGTTTAATATCTCGGGTAGTAGAGTCTTGAATGTCTACACAAGGGGCATGGCAGCATTTACCACAAAAGTTGCATGTAATCCATGCAGAGGAACGTTTGCTTGTTAGTTTGCATACTACACAGGGTTTCATGATTGATTTTGTTAGTTGCTTTAC
Source organism: Cherax destructor (assembly GCA_009830355.1). NCBI lineage: Eukaryota > Metazoa > Arthropoda > Malacostraca > Decapoda > Parastacidae > Cherax > Cherax destructor. Next base: position 7,790 of record WNWK01040495.1, on the reverse strand, counting down.
TGTATATTCTTCTAATAGGTTCCCTGAAGTGGTGATCCGTCTATTTGTATCGTATCTATTTTATTTGCATGTGTAAGTGTTTGGACAATCTTACCTCATAAAAGTTATTCTTATTGTTATTGTTTGGGTGTTTGATAAGGTCCCCTAAAACTCAGTCCGCTTATTGAATCCGCACACGGATACCAGTTTTGAATCCAGTCAATGGTTCCCTTATTTCTTGGATCTGACGAGATCCAGTGTCACTTATTTAATGAATCCTGTAGGGGTTGTTTGGGTTACGCGAGACAGACCACTGTAAGATGATTAAACAGAGTAATAATGATCAGTATGGTACAAAAGTATAACTTGCGTGTTGGAGATAAAAACCAGTCCTTCTGGCAGCTCCTATTGTACGGCGCCGTACCTCTGGCACCCTGGTTTACCTCTGGCACCCTGTTTACTTCTGGCACCCTGGTAAACCTCCCCCCGCTTTAACACCTGGGTTTCTGTGCACTTATGGTTCACTCTACTGGGTTTAGTTTTTGTTTTTTTTCTACACAACAACACTGCTGTTTTTTCTATGATGACTGGAAGATATACGGACTTATGTTGGTAAAATCGTTCACTGACAACTCACAACTCGACACTGTTTATCGTATTTTTCAGATGGACAAAATACGTATTTCCTCAGGATTGTGCCCCTTTTCGTATTTCATAGATTTTTATATCAATGTAATCACTAGATTTTGGTCAGGTATACTAACAGTTTAAAATTATCAACACATGACTTGCGTGGTAAGGACCCGGCGGCCGCTGGCAACTGATTTCAAACACACAGGGGTCAGTCCTAGGACTAGTGCTATTTTTGGTATATGTGAATGACATGATGGAAGGGATAGACTCAGAAGTTGTTGTGATAAAAACACAGGCCTCATTTTTAGGCTTTATTGAACACAAAATCCATGGTACATGTCTGCAACAGAAGAAAATACATCTAATGACTGCTGCTGCAGGACAGGTGATGTAAGGTGCATATGTCCTCAGAAAAGCTATAGCTACTGGCGACATATTTAAGCTTACCATGTAATCTGCATCACGAATGTATTTGTGTAAGAGCGAGACCACACGCCATGCTGGGCCATCGCCGTACTGTTTGTTGTTATTGTTAGGGGCCCCCTGAGGTGGTGCCGTATTGTGTCCTGCTGCGGCTCTCCACAAGAGCGGTATCACTACAATCTCCCCCTTCTAAAATATCAGATACAGTAATCCTCCAAACGGTTAGGTGGGTGACGTGTACGTCCAGACCTTCGTAGCCCTTGAGCCTCTTCACCGGGTTCGGTATTTTCTAGCGGGGTTTGACTATCTACTGGAGCGGCATCCTCTATTTCAATAGGGGTAGCCTGAAAAGGCTTCCTGGAGAAACCGAAGCATCTTTCGCAACATCTATTGGTGTATCTTGAGATTCCGCACTAACATTGGTTTCAACTGGGGCTAAGTGTCTTGTAGATACAGTAGTCTCTTCACCATTTTGGTAGCGAATGTGGGCATAATGCGGATTAGCTTGTAGGAGCTCTACCTCTTCCACTAAAGGATCCGTCTTGTTCATCCTACGGTGACTCTTCAGGAGAATGGGTCCAGGGTGACATAACCAGGTGGGCATGGAGGCTCCCGTAGAGGAACGACGTGAATAGTTGAAGAGTCTCTCATGAGGGGTAGCATTAGTAGCTGTGCACAGCAATGATCTAATAGAGTGAAGGGCATCAGGTAAGACAGTCTGCCAGTGTTGAACCGGTAGATTGCGAGATTTCAGTGTCATTGTAACTGACTTCCATATAGTACCATTGAACCGCTCCACTTGACCATTGCCTTGAGGGTTGTAGCTTGTTGTTCTGCTGCAAGCAATCCCTTTGTTAGCCAAAAACTCATGAAGTTCATTACTCATGAACGAGGATCCCCTGTCTGAATGGATATAGGCCGGCATACCAAAAATAGCGAATAACTGGAAAGACAACTGATGACAGTTGAAGCAGTCATATTTGCACAGGGGAACACAAAAGGAAACCTAGAATATTCATCTACTATGTTAAGGAAATACCTATTCTGGTTTATGCTTGGTAGAGGTCCTTTGAAATCTATATTCAGTCTCTCGAAAGGCTGGGTGGCTTTTATGAGATGAGTTTTCTCTGGCTGGTGAAAGTTTGGCTTGCACTCTGCACATACTCTGCATGATCTGATCACTTGTCGCACCTCTTCCACTGAGTAGGGCATATTCTTAGATTTAACAAAATGATACAGGCGTGTAACTCCTGGGTGACACAAGGCCTTGTGGAGCTCTGAGAGTGATTGCAAATCATGACATGCTGCTCCACAGTGGGACCTAGAGAATGCATCAGGTGAAATGTTTTCTTCACCCGGTCGATACAGAATATCAAAGTTATAACACGATAGTTCCATCCTCCAGCGTAATATCTTGTCATTCTTGATCTTACTTTTGTGCTTCTTGTCAAACATATACATCACGGACCGTTGGTCAGTCCTTACAGTGAAATGTCTGCCTGTTAAATAATGCCTCCAGTGGCGAACTGCTTCTATGATGGCCTGGGCTTCCTTTTCTACAGCAGCATAGCACTTCTCTGATCCTTGAAAAGTTCTTGAAAAGAAAGCAACGGGACGTCCTGCCTGAGATAGGACTGCAGCAATGGCAACTTCAGATGCATCCGTTTCCACCTCGAATGGTAGGGACTCATCAATGGCCTGAACTACTGAGTTTTCAATATCCTGTTTGAGAGTATAGAAAGCAGTTTCTGCTTCCTTTGTCACAGGAAATATCGTGGTAGCACTCAGTGGGCGAACTTTACTTGAATAGTTGTAGATCCACTGTGAGTAATAAGCAAAAGACCAAGAGTTCTTTGGAGTGACTTTTTGTCTTGGGGCATTGGAAGTTCCCGTAGAGGTCGAAGTCTTTCAGGGTCTGGGGATATTGCACCTCCTTCCACCACATAACCAAGGATGTTAAGCCTTTTAGTGGAAAAAGTGCACTTTTCTTCATTGTAACTGATATTTTTCTTCTTGGCAGCTTCCAAAAACTTATCAAGGTTTGCATCATGTTCCTCCTGGGTCTTGCCACAAATGGTAACATTATCTAAATATGCATAAGTTCCCATAAGTTGCTCTTCCTGAATGAGTGAATCCATAATTCGTTGGAAACAGGCTACCCCATTGGTAACCCCAAAAGGGACTCTGGTAAACTGATAGAGGCCGTCACTAGCCTGAAACGCTGTGTATGGTTTATCTTCATTCCTTATAGGGACTTGATGATAGGCACTTCGTAGATCAATTGTGCTAAACACATAGTACTGAGCAATTTTGTTCACTGTATCATCAATTCGAGGTAGAGGGTACCCATCAAGAAGTGTAAATTTGTTGATTGTCTCAGAATAGTCGATAGCCAGCCTCCGTTTCCTATAATCATCCTTGACAACAACGACCTGTGCACGCCACGGAGAATTACTTGGTTCTATAATACCCTCCTTCAGCAGCCTCTGAGTTTCTTTCTCAATGAACATCCTATCTTCATAAGAATAGCGGCGTGACTTAGCTGATATAGGATGACAATCCGCAGTAAGATTCGCAAACAGCTTTGGTGGGTCTACCCTTAAAGTGCTAAGACCACAGACAACGAGAGGAGGCAGTTCACCTCCATATGTTAAGGTAACACTACCATGACGCTTCTGAAAGTCCTGACCAAGGATCACATCAGAGCACAGTTGTGGCAGAACAGCTAAATGTACATCTTGATAATCCCTGTCATTAACTCTAAGGTTTACCTTACAAAACCCTAACGTCTGAATAAGAGAGATGTTGATGCCATGGAAACGGTACCTGATGAGTGATGTACCGTCAAGGAGTGGCGTTTAACTACGTCAAGGTTGATGAAACTCTCTGAGCTGCCACTGTCAATCAGACCATCTACTTCTGTTCCTTTGATGAACACTTTCACAACTGCCTTTGACAGTGAATTTGGAGCAGCCGCAGAAGTCAATGTTGCTAGAGTCGCCTGGTCGGAATGCATAGAAACAATACTAAATGTTGATAACGGGTATGCCACGAAACAACTAAAGTGGAAATTGTTTTAATTCATACCCCAAACTGTCCCTCAACACTAGTGTTACCAGCTGCATCAAATACCTTTAACACAGACTCTGATAATTTAAAAAAACTATACAAAAAGGGGTAACTCAAAAAAATTGTCAACTAGTAAGTGTATCTCATGACTTCGTGAAAAAAAGAATAAGCAGGTTAAACCCAACTAAGAGCACCGGACCTGTTGCATCCCGTCTAATTTCCCTAAAAAGGTGCCTCTGAACTGGAAATTTCCCCATTGCTCACATAATAAATCTGTCCATCACAACTAATAGGGTACCAGAGGAGTTCAAGGAGGACAGAGTTACTCCTATCTTCAAGAAAATAGTAGGCCCGATGTCAGCAACTATAGGCCTGTTGGAAACCAGTGTAATATCCAGAATTCTAGAGAGGGCGGTGTCTGTCAAGTAGTGAAGTATTAATGACAACAACATTCTTCATAGTTACCAATCAGGCTTAGGAGATCTTACTCAACCGACACCCCTAATTAATCTGATGGATTACAGAGCAAATTTATAGGGAACCTAAAGGAATGGTAACTTTAGACGAAAAGGGCCCTTTCATTGCAACCACAATGTATTATGTAAAAAACTTCAAGATATCGGCATGGGTTTCCCCGATTTTTAAGACCTATCAGCGGGAAACAAATTGTCAAAATCAACAAAACAAAACAAAACCCCTGCCATAGCATGTGGAGTTTCCCGGGAGTTTTCTGGGTCCCTTTTTATTCCTGTTATGTAAATGACATGTCCATCAGTGTCATCAAAATCCTACTGTATGCGAATGAATGCTCTTTGTATCAGGAAAAACCCACAAGAAAGTAATGTTTTAAAACAGGAACTAGAGTCCTGCAGTAAATGGTTAGTAGACAACAAGTTATCGTTCACCCGGGGAAAAAAGAAGCCATATTTTGGCCGAAATATAAACTGAGAAGGGTAAATAATTTTAATGTCCGATGTAATGGGGGAAAACCCTCACCTCAGTTGCCTCAGTAAAATATCTGGGGAAACCCCTTGACCCATGCATGTCAGGGGAATTATGGTAACAGTGTAGTAAAGAAAGGGAAAGCCAAACTGGTTTTCACAGACAAGCACAGTGTCTACCTACTGAGGCTACAGGACCCTATGTCTAGCCCTTTTAAAGTCATATGGACTACGCTTGCTCTTCATGGTACTCTGCCTTTACAAAAAACTGAAAGATAAACTGCAAAACACACAGAACAAAAGATAAGATTCATCCTGGGCCTGGGTCCAAAGACATGTGGCCAGGATGAATTACAACAATTTGGGTATGCTGAATATTGAAGACAAATAAAACAACTTAAGTTGAATCAAATTTATAAAATTTCCATGTCCCGAATATCTTACTGCCAATTTGTCAAGGCTGGGGAAACCCAAAACAGTCATAGTACGGGGGGGAAACACAACTTTTGTAGTACCCACAGTCAGTGGCCAGGCTTCAAACACCTTTTATTGTCAGAAAAGGAATGGCAACTGCCTGCACATGTCAAAACCAGTCATACTCACCCGTTCAAGAAGAGAACCAAAAAGGGACCAAGAATGTAGCTACAGAAAGGGAGGAGAATTATTTTTATTTTTTTTTGATAACATACAGGTACATGTAAAAAACTCTTTTACCTTATTCCTTTTAATTTTTGTATAATAACTTGTATCTACTAGTGTCTAATATTAAGGATTAAATGGACCCCCCTGGAAAAAAAGTTGCTTTTTTGGGGTTTTCCCAGGTTTTCCCTATGCTGCTATGTATGATAATCTATGAACTGTATTTTTGTATACCTGAATAAACTTTTTTATACTTTAGCAAAGTGACCTTTTTTATGGCACTGATGGCACATTGTTTAAGGGGACACTTTGGACGTGGATGTTTGAAAAAACCAAAAAAGAAACACTTTGTGCCTGCAGCTGCTGTCACGGGGCGGGTTTCCACGGAAACTTCTTTAAAAAAGAGTCTTGCGGGAGTTGCAGCACTTACCACTCGAAAAGGTGGGTAGTACTGTACATTTCAGAATTCTTCGTTGAATCTAATCTTTGCCTGGTCAAGGGGGGGTTAAGCCCAGATTATATTCCCAAAAAACCCGGCCTTATTATTGGGATTGCAGGTCACTGATGCATCCCTGATGGACTCTTCACAATACTGAAAGCTGTCACCGCTCGGAAGTTACAGTCCTTACCTAACTTTTCAATGCGAAAGTATTACTCTAAGGATTCACCAATCTGCTGGGGGGAGTTGCAAGACGATATCGGGCAAAGATTTCATTTGTGGTTTAATATACTGAGACTTTAGGACATTCAAATTAAATTCTTTATTTCTATAATATCAGATGGGGTTTCTTATAGTAATATACATTTTATGAAGTAGATATTACAAGATGACCAATAATATGGCTAGGTATGCCTAGGCTTTTCAGGCAGTCTTATGATGGGTCTTACTCAATAGTGACACAATGATTAATGATAAAAAGGTTAGGTAATTGTGTGATTAACTAGGTTTACAATATTGAGGTACTGAAATTCAAACTTTTAAGAATTAAAAAATTTAGTTTAAAAAAACAATTAGTTTATGTATTAATTGGCATTGAGACACTTCAGTATTAACTAAATAACCTCATAGATTTTAGGTGACACAAAGTTGATGAGCAGGCTTAGTTTATCTAGATCTTCCTGGGGAAAGGCTCTCGAAGTTTAAAAAGTCTTAAACCAGTGCTTCCATTCCTGAGCAGCCGTTGAACATGGGGGCAGAGTCTAACCCTCAGGTTTCAGTAAACGCTCCATGTTGCGGGGTAGTCTGCTCAGAATCACCACCAGGACCCCGGGTATCTGTGTTCAAAAATTGTTGTGATAGAAACACAGGCCTTTTTCAGGGTTTTTTGCACAGAATCCATAGTACATGTCTGCAGAAGAAAATAAAGGAATACTCTAAACTGCTTAGGACAAGTGATGTAAGGGATATTCCCAGGCATAGCTACTGGCGAATATTTGTTTTCCATGTAATTGCATCACGAATGTATCGGGAAGAGAGAGGACAACAAAACCTGTTTTCGTCCTATGTTTGGTTTTGAGGGGCCCCCGAGGTGGTGGGTTGTGTCCCGCTCCCCCAAAAGCGGGATCACTACACTGACATGCCAACACCACCATTTCCATTATTTTAAAAAAAATTTTTAAATTTTTTTTTATACAACCCCAATTTTGTAAACCTAGTTAATCACCCCAATTCCCAAAACCTTAATACCAGTATAATCATTGAAAAAGTAAGATTGCCTGATTTATTCCATTATTTTTAAAAGAAACTGTGTAAATGCCAAGACAAAACCATTCTTATTTTTTTTTTTTTTAAAACAAAAAAAAGTACAATAAAATACAAAAAAAGGCCCCCTTCCCAAAAAGTAAGGGCATAACAAAATCACAAAAAACCCAAATCTGTACAAAAAAAATCACAATAGCACGGAAAAGGCTATTCCATGAAAAATAAAGGCAAACACTCAAAAATTAATACTATTTAAACCCATAATGCAACAAAAAAGCTACAAAAAAAAAACGAAACTATTTTGGGTATTCATTTTAAAAATTCAAACAGCAATCATCTCAAAAAAAAAATAATAATAACATGAATAGATTTTAATACAAAAAGTCATTATGCCTTCCCCCCCT
>WNWK01040494.1:0-16943 GCA_009830355.1 Cherax destructor | reverse complement strand
TAAATAGAATTATCAAATTGAGCATTAAAAATTAGGTTGAGCAAATATTCTGTTAGTGGGATGGATTGATCGAGGTATACAAGTGGAAAATGGGTATTAACAAAGGGGATATAAATAAGGTCTTGAGGATATCTCTCCAAGAGAGAACCTACAATAATGGATTCAAATTACATAAGTTTAGATTTAGAAAGGATATAGGAAAGTATTGGTTTGGAAATAGGGTAGTTGATGAGTGGAACAGTCTGCCTAGTAGGGTTATTGAAGCTAGGACCTTGGGTAGTTTCAAATTTAGGTTGTAAATTCTGCAGAACTATGGAACTATGGAACAGGAATGTCAAACTTGCCCAGTCCACTTTTTTATGGGCTGAGAACGCAGCAACCATAACATCAGGTCTTGAAAACTGTAGAAGGAACTTAGAAATGTTTCAGTTGCATAACGGCCAAATTTCCGTGCTTTGTGGTGCTCTGGTTGGAACCTTAAAGGCACTTAAGAACGTTCTGTACATGGAGTACAGCAATAGATGAAAACTTGTGATCGATGATCTTGGAGTGTGAATTAGTGTACAATAACGATACCCAAAAACAATAGATAAGTTTAGGTTTAGAAAGGATATAGGAGAGTATTGGTTTGGAAATAGGGTAGTTGATGAGTGGAACAGTCTGCCTAGTAGGGTTATTGAAGCTAGGACCTTGGGTAGTTTCAAATTTAGGTTGGATAAATTCATGAGTGAGAGACGTTGGATTTGAGTGGACTTGCACATGAGTAAATAGAATTATCAAAGCTTATTTCTTGGGTAGCATTTAAAATTGGGTTGAGCAAATATTCTGTTAGTGGGACGGATTGTGAAGGACCTGCCTAGTATGGGCCAGGAGGCCTGCTGCAGTGTTCCTCCTTTCATAAGAACATAAGAATGGAGGAACACTGCAGAAGGCCTACTGGCCCATACAAGGCAGGTCCTTATCAAAACCACCACTACCTAAGAATTTACTCCTGTACTCACGACACTAATCAAACCCAGCCCTCCCACTCATATTTGTCCAATCTCTTTTAAAGCCACCCAAGGTCCTAGCCTCTATCACCCTACTCGGAAGATTGTTCCACGCATCTACAACTCTGTTCAAAAACCAGTACTTGCCTATGTCCTTTCTAAATCTAAATTTATCCAATTTAAATCCGTTATTTCTCGTTCTTACTTGGTTCGATATCCTCAGTATTTTATTAATATCTCCTTTGTTTATGCCCATCATCCACTTGTACACCTCGATGATATCTCCCCTCATTCTACGTCTCTCCAGAGAGTGGAGATTCAATGCTCTAAGTCTATCTTCATACGGGAGATTTCTTATACTGTAAATCATTTTAGTCATTCTTCTTTGTATGTTCTCCAATGAATCTATATCCATCCTGTAGTAAGGAGACCAAAACTGAGCTGCATAATCCAAATGAGGTCTCACTAGTGATGTATAGAGCTGTAAAATAACTTTTGGACTTCTGTTGCTTATACTTCTTGAAATAAATCCTAGTAATCTGTTAGCCTTATTGCGCACACTTAGGCACTGTTGTCTTGGCTTTAGATTTCTGCTTACCATGACTCCCAAGTCTTTTTCACATTCTGTATGATCAAGCTCAACTTCACCTAGTTTATAAATTCGAGGGATATTTTCATTACCAACGACTAGCACCTTACACTTGTCCACATTGAACTTCATCTGCCACTTTTCAGACCAAGACATTAATTTATCCAAATCCTGGTAAATTAGACACATATGCAACACTTGGGTATCTTTATTGAGGAAACGTTTCGCCACACAGTGGCTTCATCAGTCCATACAAAGGAGAAACGTGAAGAACAGGAGGAGTGTGAGGTTGTCAGGCCCTCAATCTTGAGACGATGTTGTCAGTCCATTCAAGATTGATGGACTGATGAAGCCACTGTGTGGCGAAACGTTTCCTCAATAAAGATACCCAAGTGTTGCATATGTGTCTAATTTACCAACTCGTCGGTTCTCTGAACCATTCATTCATATCCAAATCCTCCTGGAGTTCACTGTTATCCTCCTCAGAATGAATTATACGGCCTATTTTTGTATCATCAGCAAATTTACTCATGTCACTTGCAATTCCTTCATCAAGGTCATTTATGTAAATTATGAACAACAATGGGCCCAAAACTGATCCTTGTGGAACGCCACTAGTGACAAATCCCCATTCAGATTTGACCCCATTAATGGAAACTCTCTGCTTTCTATTGGTAAGCCATGCCTCTATCCATGCTAGAACTTTACCTCCTATACCATGAGCTGCCACCTTTCTTAAGAGTCTCTTGTGAGGTACTCTATCGAAGGCCTTACTGAAATCCAAGTAAACTATATCATATTCTTTATCACTGTCTACTGCCTCAAATGTTTTATTGAAAAACGTCAGTAAATTTGTCAGGCAGGAACGACCTCTCGTAAACCCATGCTGAGATTCATTAATCAAATTATGTTCTTCAAGGTGACTTCTGATAATATCAGCTATAATTGATTCTAATAATTTGCCTACTATAGACGTGAGGCTTATTGGACGGTAATTTGATGGAATGGACTTATCCCTGATTTGAATATAGGAACTACATTAGCTATCTTCCACATCTCTGGCACAACACCAGTTAGGATGGACGTATTAAACACATTCGTTAATGGCTGACTAAGTTCCATTTTGCATTCTTTAAGTACCCTGGAAAACAACTCGTCGGGTCGGGGACTTATTTTGCTTCAGTTTATCTATCTGTTTGATAACCATGTCCCTCGTGACAGTAATATTAGTTAATTTGAATTCTTCAGGAACTGAATAATTGTTAATTTCTGGAATCTCATTTACGTCTTCTTGTGTAAAGACTGACAAAAAATAGTCATTAAATAGAGAACACATTTCCAGTTCGTTATCCGTCAGCTGTCCATTCCCAATTTTCAGAGGTCCTACCTTTTCCCTCACCTTCGTCCTGTACACTTGAAAGAACCCTTTTGGATTAGTCTTTGATTCATTAGCAACCTTAATCTCATAGTCACGTTTAGCCTTTCTAATCCCCTTTTTACTTCTCTTTTCAACTGAACATATTGGTCAATAAGGTTAACATCTCCTCTTTTGATGCGCCTATAAATTCCTCTTTTCTCCCCTAATAAATGTTTTAGCCTCCTGTTAATCCATTTGGGATCGTTATTATTTGACCTAAATTCTCTCTGGGGAATAAACATACTCTGTGCACGTTGTACATTATTAAGAAACAAATCATAAACGCAGATCCCATCGTAATCGTTAGCTAGATTACCCCAGTCGAGATTAGACAGGTGTTCCCTAAGTCCAATATAATCGGCAGAACGAAAATCAGGAACTTTTACCGTATTATCCCTATTCTCGTACTCCCATGTAATATTAAAAGTAATGGATTTGTGATCACTAGCTCCAAGCTCTTCAGTGATCTCCAGATTATTTACAAGAGTTTCTTTATTTGACAAGACTAGGTCGAGCAAATTATTACCTCTGGTAGGCTCCGTCACACACTGCTTCAGAAAACAGTCCTGAACTACTTCCATAAAGTCACTGGACTCCAGATTACCGGTCAAAGAAGTCCAGTCAATTTGACTAAAGTTAAAATCCCCTACTAACACTACGTTATTGTGCCTAGAAGCCCTAACAATTTCGTCCCAAAGAAGTCTCCCTCTATCGTGATCCAAGCCTGGAGGTCGGTATATTACACCTAGAATCAGTTTTCTTGACCTTCTAGAAACTCTACCCAAACAGATTCTGTTAATGATCCATCTATTTTTATGCCTGTTTTTATGCAGCAATTTATATTTTCTCGTACATACAATGCAACTCCACCCCCTTTCCCATTATATCTATCTACATGGAACAACTTAAACCCCTGAATATGACACTCAGCAATCATATCCCGACTCTTGGTATTATACCATGTTTCAGTTATTGCAATGACATCAAAGTTCCAGACATGCTACCAAACGTAATTCGTTAATTTTATTTCTGGCGCTTCGACAGTTGTATAAAATACATTGATATGTATCTTCTTGCTGCACTGTTTCCTCAGCTTTTTATCTTCTTACACATTTCTTTATTTTTTCATTTACCCTGTTCCTGATTACTGTTTCTCGTACGATTCTAAGATACATAACCAGAATCATATAGAATGGAGGAACACTGCAGAAGGCCATACCTCTAACAAGGCAGGTCCTTATCAAAACCACCACTACCTAAGAATTTATTCCCGTACTCACGACACAAATCAAACCCAGCCCCTCCCACTCATATATTTGTCCAATCTCTTTTTAAAGCCACCCAAGGTCCTAGCCTCTATCACAGTACTCGGAAGATTGTTCCACGCATCTACAACTCTGTTCGAAAACCAGTACTTGCCTATGTCCTTTCTAAATCTAAATTTATCCAATTTAAATCCGTTATTTCTGGTTCTTACTTGGTTCGATATCCTCAGTATTTTATTAATATCTCCTTTGTTTATGCCCATCATCCACTTGTACACCTCGATGATATCTCCCCTCATTCTACGTCTCTCCAGAGAGTGGAGATTCAACGCTCTAAGTCTATCTTCATACGGGAGATTTCTTATACTGTAAATCATTTTAGTCATTCTTCTTTGTATGTTCTCCAATGAATCTATATCCATCCTGTAGTAAGGAGACCAAAACTGAGCTGCATAATCCAAATGAGGTCTCACTAGTGATGTATAGAGCTGTAAAATAACTTTTGGACTTCTGTTGCTTATACTTCTTGAAATAAATCCTAGTAATCTGTTAGCCTTATTGCGCACACTTAGGCACTGTTGTCTTGGCTTTAGATTTCTGCTTACCATGACTCCCAAGTCTTTTTCACATTCTGTATGATCAAGCTCAACTTCACCTAGTTTATAAATTCGAGGATATTTTCATTACCAACGACAAGCACCTTACACTTGTCCACATTGAACTTCATCTGCCACTTTTCAGACCAAGACATTAATTTATCCAAATCCTCCTGGAGTTCACTGTTATCCTCCTCAGAATGAATTATACGGCCTATTTTTGTATCATCAGCAAATTTACTCATGTCACTTGCAATTCCTTCATCAAGGTCATTAATGTAAATTATGAACAACAATGGGCCCAAAACTGATCCTTGTGGAACGCCACTAGTGACAAATCCCCATTCAGATTTGACCCCATTAATGGAAACTCTCTGCTTTCTATTGGTAAGCCATGCCTCTATCCATGCTAGAACTTTACCTCCTATACCATGAGCTGCCACCTTTCTTAAGAGTCTCTTGTGAGGTACTCTATCGAAGGCCTTACTGAAATCCAAGTAAACTATATCATATTCTTTATCACTGTCTACTGCCTCAAATGTTTTATTGAAAAACGTCAGTAAATTTGTCAGGCAGGAACGACCTCTCGTAAACCCATGCTGAGATTCATTAATCAAATTATGTTCTTCAAGGTGACTTCTGATAATATCAGCTATAATTGATTCTAATAATTTGCCTACTATAGACGTGAGGCTTATTGGACGGTAATTTGATGGAATGGACTTATCCCCTGATTTGAATATAGGAACTACATTAGCTATCTTCCACATCTCTGCCACAATACCAGTTAGGATGGACGTATTAAACACATTCGTTAATGGCTGACTAAGTTCCATCTTGCATTCTTTAAGTACCCTGGAAAACAACTCGTCGGGTCCCGGGGACTTATTTTGCTTCAGTTTATCTATCTGTTTGATAACCATGTCCCTCGTGACAGTAATATTAGTTAATTTGAATTCTTCAGGAACTGAATAATTGTTAATTTCTGGAATCTCATTTACGTCTTCTTGTGTAAAGACTGACAAAAAATAGTCATTAAATAGAGAACACATTTCCAGTTCGTTATCCGTCAGCTGTCCATTCCCAATTTTCAGAGGTCCTACCTTTTCCCTCACCTTCGTCATGTACACTTGAAAGAACCCTTTTGGATTAGTCTTTGATTCATTAGCAACCTTAATCTCATAGTCACGTTTAGCCTTTCTAATCCCCTTTTTTACTTCTCTTTTCAACTGAACATATTGGTCAATAAGGTTAACATCTCCTCTTTTGATGCGCCTATAAATTCCTCTTTTCTCCCCTAATAAATGTTTTAGCCTCCTGTTAATCCATTTGGGATCGTTATTATTTGACCTAAATTCTCTCTGGGGAATAAACATACTCTGTGCACGTTGTACATTATTTAGAAACAAATCATAAACGTCTGAATCGATTATCCTACCTATCTTTGTGTCATCAGCGAATTTGTTCATATCACTAGTAATTCCCTCGGCAAGGTCATTTATATATATTATAAACAACAACGGGCCCAAAACCGATCCCTGTGGAACGCCACTTGTTACAGATCCCCACTCAGATTTAACCCCATTAATGCACACCCTCTGCTTCCGATTGGTGAGCCATGACTCGATCCATGAAAACACTTTTCCTCCAATGCCGTAAGCAGCCACTTTCTTTAACAGTCTCTGATGTGGTACTCTATCAAAAGCCTTACTAAAATCCAAATAAACAATATCGAATACTTTATCATGATCAACTGCCTCAAAAGCCTTACTGAAAAAAGTTAATACATTAGTTAGGCAGGAACGGCCCCTGGTGAATCCATGTTGAGTATCATTAATCAAATTATGCCTATCGAGATGGCTTCTTATGTTATCAGCTATAATCGACTCTAATAATTTGCCTACAATTGATGTTAGACTTATTGGGCGGTAATTTGATGGTAACGACTTGTCCCCTGCTTTAAAAATAGGAATTACATTAGCCATCTTCCACGTATCAGACACTACACCTGTTTGAAGAGATAGGTTAAAAATGTTAGTTAAGGGTTCACAGAGTTCAATTTTGCATTCCTTAAGAACCCTTGAAAAAAGCTCATCAGGGCCTGGCGATTTATTTTGCTTCAAACGGTCTATCTGTTTGATAACAATTTCGCTAGTGACTGTGATACTACATAATTTATCTTCTTCAGGCCCAATAAAATACCTAATACTTGGGATATTATTAGTGTCTTCCTGATTGAAAACCGAGAGAAAATAATTATTAATAATAGAGCACATTTCATTCTCTTTGTCAGTAAGATACCCATAATTATTTTTAAGGGGACCTATCTTATCTCTAACTTTTGTTCTATACACCTGGAAAAAACTTTTTGGGTTAGTTTTCGAATCCCTAGCAACTTTAATTTCGTAGTCCCGCTTAGCTTTTCTTATCCCCTTTTTAATGTCCCTCTTAATGTCAATATACTGATTCATAAGATGACCCTCACCTCTTTTGATACGCCTATAAATTCCTTTCTTCTGCCCTTAAAGATATTTGAGCCTATTATTCATCCATTTTGGGTCATTTCTATTCGATCTAATTTCTTTATATGGGATAAATGTTCTTTGGGCAGCATGTATAGTATTCAGAAAACTGTCATATTGATAGCTCTCTTCATTACCCCAGTCCACAGATGATAAGTGTTCTCTAAGTCCATTGTAATCTGCTAAGCGAAAATCTGGGACCGTTACTGAGTTATTCCTACTATGAAACTTCCATTCAATGCCAAAGGTAATTGATTTGTGGTCGCTTGCTCCGAGTTCCTCTGTAATTTCTAAATTATTAACAAGGGTTTCCTTGTTTGCCAGAACTAAGTCAAGCAGATTATTTCCCCTTGTAGGTTCTGTCACAAACTGCTTCAAAAAACAATCTTGAACTACTTCTAAGAAGTCGTTAGATTCTAAATTCCCAGTCAAAAAATTCCAATCAATTTGACTAAAGTTGAAGTCACCCAGAATAACTACGTTATCGTGCATTGTGGCCTTAACAATTTCCTCCCATAGTAGTCTCCCTTGGTCCCTATCTAAGTTTGGGGGACGGTATATCACACCTAAAATCAATTTTTCATGCCCCTCTGAAAATTCTATCCAGACAGACTCTGTATGTGTTATTTCAGACTTTATTCCCTTTTTTATGCAACAGTTCAAGCGATCTCCGACATACAGTGCCACTCCACCCCCCTTCCCGTTGGATAAATTCATGAGTGAGAGACGTTGGATTTGAGTGGACTTGCACATGAGTAAATAGAATTATCAAAGCTTATTTCTTGGGTAGCATTGAAAATTAGGTTGAGCAAATATTATGTTAGTGGGATGGATTGATAGAGGTATACAAGTGGAAAATGGGTATTAACAAAGGGGATATAAATAAGGTCTTGAGGATATCTCTCCAAGAGAGAACCTGCAATAATGGATTCAAATTAGATAAGTTTAGATTTAGAAAGGATATAGGAAAGTATTGGTTTGGAAATAGGGTAGTTGATGAGTGGAACAGTCTGCCTAGTAGGGTTATTGAAAAATAAACACATAAGCAGTATAATGTGATCCTTTATTGACAACGTTTCGCCCACGCAGTGGGCTTTATCGAGTCACAGACAGATCTACCTGGAAATGATCTGTCTGTGACTCGATAAAGCCCACTGCGTTGCCGAAACGTTGTCAATAAAGGATCACATTATACTGCTTATGTGTTTATTTTTCCATTGTGTCGGTATTTTATACCATTTATTTCCAGGGTTATTGAAGCTAGGACCTTGGGTAGTTTCAAATTTAGGTTGTAAATCCTGCAGACCGAGGTGAGATCGACGTACCTGGTTGAAACGAGAGAAACATGTAATGATAAGAGTGTTTAATAACTTTGTTTATAGCTTCAGCTACTTCCAACACAACAGAAAGTTCAACCAAAGTGAAGAGAGAATCTATGGGGAAGGCTTCACTGTGGGTAACAGCTATGGCTACGAAAGCTAAGCTAGCGCAGCCTGTCCCGGCAGACTGCTCAATAACATATCTCAAGTTATCCAACTCTTTAGGCATGTACCTATGCAGGAGAGACAACCTCCACAGCCTACCTTCAGGCGATATATATCTTAAAATCTCTGCAAGAACCTTGAACCTTCGCTTGTTCTGAAAATCAATCCAGACTGGTTAGCAGGAGCATAGACCGGAGGCAGGATGCGACCCACCTTTCTGAGACTGTGGAGTCCTTGCACATTGCTATTACAGCTAGAGCTATGGCTGTGTTTGTGATTTTAATGGTTCGTGTTTTGAAAATCAAATGATCTATTAGTTTTGTGACATCAGAAATGTTAGGAGAGTCAGACTGGAAGCAACAAGCCTGGTGTTCCAGGCTTGTTGCGTCTCTTCTCTGGGGAAGCTAGCTTCCAGTCTGACTCTCCTAACATTTCTGATGTTAAAAAACTAATAGATCATTTGATTTTCAAAACACGAACCATTAAAATCACAAACACAGCCATAGCTATAGCTGTAATAGCAATGTGCAAGGACTCCACAGCTTCAGAAAGGTGGGTTGCATCCCGCCTCCGGTCTATGGTCCAGCTAACCAGTCTGGATTGGTTTTCAGGACAAGTGAAGGTTCTAGCTTCTTGCAGAGATTTTAAGATATATATCGCCTGAAGTTAGGCTATGGAGGTTAACTCTCCTATATAGGTACATGCCTCAAGAGTTGGAGAACTTGAGATATGTTGTTGAGCAATCTGCCAGCTGCACTGCACTAGCTTAGCTTTCATAGCCATAGCTGTTACCCACAGTGAAGCCTTCCCCATAGATTCTCTCTTCACTGTGGTTGAACCCTCATTTGTGTTTGAAGCTATGAACAAAGTTATTGAACACCCTTATCATGTTAAGTAAAAGGACACAAATACAACTAATGTGACAATTTATTGTGACAACGTTTCGCTCTCCAGGAGCTTTGTCAAGCCATTACAAACAATACATTGACACATAGGGTATATATATGTTCAGAGTGAGGTGTAATACTAGTGGTGGTGGTAGTAGTAGAGATATAAGTTGAAGTAGTTATGTCTCTACTACTACCATCACCAGTATTACACACAACTAATGTGACATTTTATTGTAACAACGTTTCGCTCTCCAGGAGCTATGTCAACATAAGAACATAAGAAAGGAGGAACACTGCAACAGGCCTACTGGCCCACACTAGGCAGGTCCATGTCAAAACCAACCCACGAACAAATATATTTATCCATCCCATCCCCAGCGGCACCCAAGCAACCTTCACAACCCTCAAGCCTTCACAATCCTCCAAGTCCCATTACAAACCATTACAAACAATACATTGACACATAGGGTATATATATGTTCAGAGTGAGGTGTAATACTAGTGGTGGTGGTAGTAGTAGAGATATAAGTTGAAGTAGTTATGTCTCTACTACTACCACCACCAGTATTACACCTCATTCTGAGCATATATATACCCTCTGTGTCCATGTATTGTTTGTAACGGCTTGACAAAGCTCCTGGAGAGCGAAACGTTGCCACAATAAAATGTCACATTAGTTGCATTTGTGTCCTTTTACTTAACATATTGTCGTAATTCTACCAATATTATTACACCCTTATCATTACGTGTTCAGCCCTCCTCTCGTTTCATCCAGGATTTACAATTCTCTAACAGGTAGACACGTAAATGCCATCAGGAACTATGGAACAGGAATGTCAAACTTGCCCAATCAACTTTTTTTTATAGGCTGAGAACGCAGCAACCATAACATCAGGTCTTGAAAACTGTAGAAGGAACTTAGA
Organism: Cherax destructor; assembly: GCA_009830355.1. Taxonomy (NCBI): domain Eukaryota; kingdom Metazoa; phylum Arthropoda; class Malacostraca; order Decapoda; family Parastacidae; genus Cherax; species Cherax destructor. Next base: position 6,268 of record WNWK01040494.1, on the reverse strand, counting down.
AATGTTTCAGTTGCATAACGGCCAAATTTCTGTGCTTTGTGGTGCTCTGGTTGGAACCTTAAAGGCACTTAAGAACGTTCTGTACATGGAGTACAGCAATAGATGAAAACTTGTGATCGATGATCTTGGAGTGTGAATTAGTGTACAATAACGATACCCAATAACAATAGATAAGTTTAGGTATAGAAAGGATATAGGAGAGTATTGGTTTGGAAATAGGGTAGTTGATGAGTGGAACAGTCTGTCTAGTAGGGTTATTGAAGCTAGGCCCATTTGTGTAGTTTCAAATTTAGGTTGAATAAATTCATGAGTGGCAGGCGTTGGATTTGAGTGGGACTCGCACATGAGTAAATAGAAATATCAAAGCTTATTTCTTGGGTAGCATTTAAAATTGGGTTGAGCAAATATTCTGTTAGTGGGACGGATTGTGAAGGACCTGCCTAGTATGGGCCAGGAGGCCTGCTGCAGTGTTCCTCCTTTCTTATGTTCTTATGTTGCACATGTCTTAATTTCTTCAATTTTTTAAAGAATACAGCATATGTGCAAAGGAGAAGCTTATTTACCGTAGGCAGGAGAGGTGCAGCAGCCGTAGGTTGTGTCACATTTGTCCAATGTGGAATTATGTTGTGCCCAAGGGTTAAGCAATCACATTTGCTGTATTCTTTACAAGATTGATGGACTGACTAAATCGACTCAAGGCCGTGGGACTGATTACCTCAAACTCCTCCTGATCTTCCCGATTCTTCTTTGTATGGACTGATGAAGCCACTGTGTGGCATTATAAATATAATACATAGCATTAGAAATTTAATACCTAGTAATACATAAGAACATAAGAATGGAGGAACACTGCAGAAGGCCTACTGGCCCATACAAGGCAGGTCCATATCAAAACCACCACTACCTAAGAATTTATTCCCGTACTCACGACACCAATCAAACCCAGCCCCTCCCACTCATATATTTGTCCAATCTCTTTTTAAAGCCACCCAAGGTCCTAGCCTCTATCACAGTACTCGGAAGATTGTTCCACGCATCTACAACTCTGTTCGAAAACCAGTACTTGCCTATGTCCTTTCTAAATCTAAATTTATCCAATTTAAATCCGTTATTTCTGGTTCTTACTTGGTTCGATATCCTCAGTATTTTACTAATATCTCCCTTGTTTATGCCCATCATCCACTTGTACACCTCGATTATATCTCCCCTCATTCTACGTCTCTCCAGAGAGTGGAGATTCAACGCTCTAAGTCTATCTTCATACGGGAGATTTCTTATACTGTAAATCATTTTAGTCATTCTTCTTTGTATGTTCTCCAATGAATCTATATCCATCCTGTAGTAAGGAGACCAAAACTGAGCTGCATAATCCAAATGAGGTCTCACTAGTGATGTATAAAGCTGTAAAATAACTTTTGGACTTCTGTTGCTTATACTTCTTGAAATAAATCCTAGTAATCTGTTAGCCTTATTGCGCACACTTAGGCACTGTTGTCTTGGCTTTAGATTCCTGCTTACCATGACTCCCAAGTCTTTTTCACATTCTGTATGATCAAGCTCTACTTCACCTAGTTTATTAATTCGAGGGATATTTTCATTACTTGTCTACATTGAACTTCATCTGCCACTTTTCAGACCAAGACATTAATTTGTCCAAATCCTCCTGGAGTTCACTGGTGTCCTCCTCAGAATGAATCATACGGCCTATTTTTGTATCATCAGCAAATTTACTCATGTCACTTGCAATTCCTTCATCAAGGTCATTTATGTAAATTATGAACAACAATGGGCCTAAAACTGATCCTTGTGGAACGCCACTAGTGACTAATCCCCATTCAGATTTGACCCCATTAATGGAAACTCTCTGCTTTCTATTGGTAAGCCATGCCTCTATCCATGCTAGAACTTTACCTCCTATAAGAACATAAGAACATAAGAATGGAGGAACACTGCAGAAGGCCTACTGGCCCATACAAGGCAGGTCCTTATCAAAACCACCACTACCTAAGAATTTACTCCTGTACTCACGACACTAATCAAACCCAGCCCCTCCCACTCATATATTTGTCCAATCTCTTTTTAAAGCCACCTAAGGTCCTAGCCTCTATCACCCTACTCGGAAGATTGTTCCACGCATCTACAACTCTGTTCGAAAACCAGTACTTGTCTATGTCCTTTCTAAATCTAAATTTATCCAATTTAAATCCGTTATTTCTCGTTCTTACTTGGTTCGATATCCTCAGTATTTTATTAATATCTCCTTTGTTTATGCCCATCATCCACTTGTACACCTCGATGATATCTCCCCTCATTCTACGTCTCTCCAGAGAGTGGAGATTCAATGCTCTAAGTCTATCTTCATACGGGAGATTTCTTATACTGTAAATTATTTTAGTCATTCTTCTTTGTATGTTCTCCAATGAATCTATATCCATCCTGTAGTAAGGAGACCAAAACTGAGCTGCATAATCCAAATGAGGTCTCACTAGTGATGTATAGAGCTGTAAAATAACTTTTGGACTTCTGTTGCTTATACTTCTTGAAATAAATCCTAGTAATCTGTTAGCCTTATTGCGCACACTTAGGCACTGTTGTCTTGGCTTTAGATTTCTGCTTACCATGACTCCCAAGTCTTTTCACATTCTGTATGATCAAGCTCAACTTCACCTAGTTTATAAATTCGAGGGATATTTTCATTACCAACGACAAGCACCTTACACTTGTCCACATTGAACTTCATCTGCCACTTTTCAGACCAAGACATTAATTTATCCAAATCCTCCTGGAGTTCACTGTTATCCTCCTCAGAATGAATTATACGGCCTATTTTTGTATCATCAGCAAATTTACTCATGTCACTTGCAATTCCTTCATCAAGGTCATTAATGTAAATTATGAACAACAATGGGCCCAAAACTGATCCTTGTGGAACGCCACTAGTGACAAATCCCCATTCAGATTTGACCCCATTAATGGAAACTCTCTGCTTTCTATTGGTAAGCCATGCCTCTATCCATGCTAGAACTTTTCCTCCTATACCATGAGCTGCCACCTTTCTTAAGAGTCTCTTGTGAGGTACTCTATCGAAGGCCTTACTGAAATCCAAGTAAACTATATCATATTCTTTATGTAAATGAATGGTTCAGAGAACCGACGAGTTGGTAAATTAGACACATATGCAACACTTGGGTATCTTTATTGAGGAAACGTTTCGCCACACAGTGGCTTCATCAGTCCATACAAAGGAGAATCGTGAAGAACAGGAGGAGTGTGAGGTTGTCAGGCCCTCAATCTTGAGACGATGTTGTCAGTCCATCAATCTTGAATGGACTGACAACACGTCTCAGATTGAGGCTGACAACTCACACTCCTCCTGTTCTTCACGATTCTCCTTTGTATGGACTGATGAAGCCACTGTGTGGCGAAACATTTCCTCAATAAAGATACCCAAGTGTTGCATATGTGTCTAATTTACATATTCTTTATCACTGTCTACTGCTTCAAATGTTTTATTGAAAAACGTCAGTAAATTTGTTAGGCAGGAACGACCTCTCGTGAACCCATGCTGAGATTCATTAATCAAATTATGTTCTTCAAGGTGACTTCTAATAATATCAGCTATAATTGATTCTAATAATTTGCCTACTATAGATGTGAGGCTTATTGGACGGTAATTTGATGGAATTGACTTATCCCCTGATTTGAATATAGGAACTACATTAGCTATCTTCCACATCTCTGGCATAATACCAGTTAGGATGGACGTATTAAACACATTCGTTAATGGCTGACTAAGTTCCATCTTGCATTCCTTAAGCACCCTGGAAAACAACTCGGAGGGTCCCGGGGACTTATTTTGCTTCAGTTTATCTATCTGTTTGATAACCATGTCCATCGTGACAGTAATATTAGTTAACTTGAATTCTTCAGGAACTGAATAATTAATAATTTCTGGAATCTCATTTACGTCTTCTTGTGTAAAGACTGACAAAAAATAGTCATTAAATAGAGAACACATTTCCAGTTCGTTATCCGTCAGCTGTCCATTCCCAATTTTCAGAGGTCCTACCTTTTCCCTCACCTTCGTCCTATACACTTGAAAGAACCCTTTTGGATTAGTCTTTGATTCATTAGCAACCTTAATCTCATAGTCACGTTTAGCCTTTCTAATCCCTTTTTTTACTTCTCTTTTCAACTGAACATATTGGTCAATAAGGTTAACATCTCCTCTTTTGATGCGCCTATAAATTCCTCTTTTCTCCCCTAATAGATGTTTTAGCCTCCTGTTAATCCATTTGGGATCGTTATTATTTGACCTAAATTCTCTCTGGGGAATAAATATACTCTGTGCACGTTGTACATTATTAAGAAAAAAATCATAAACGCAGATCCCATCGTAATCGTTAGCTAGATTACCCCAGTCGAGATTAGACAGGTGTTCTCTAAGTCCAGTATAGTCGGCAGAACGAAAATCAGGAACTTTTACCGTATTATCCCTATTCTCGTACTCCCAGGTAATATTAAAAGTAATGGATTTGTGATCACTTGCGCCAAGCTCTTCAGTGATCTCCAGATTATTTACCAGGGTTTCTTTATTTGACAAGAATAGGTCGAGCAAATTATTACCTCTGGTAGGCTCCGTCACACACTGCTTCAGAAAACAGTCCTGAACTACTTCCATAAAGTCACTGGACTCCAGATTACCGGTCAAGGAAGTCCAGTCAATTTGACTAAAGTTAAAATCCCCTACTATCACTACGTTATTGTGTCTAGAAGCCCTAACAATTTCGTCCCAAAGAAGTCTCCCTCTATCGTGATCCAAGCCTGGAGGTCGGTATATTACACCTACAATCAGTAGGTGTATCTATCTGTTTGATAACCATGTCCCTCGTGACAGTACTATTAGTTAACTTGAATTCTTCAGGAACTGAATAATTGTTAATTTCTGGAATCTCATTTACGTCTTCTTGTGTAAAGACTGTCAAAAAATAGTCATTAAATAGAGAACACATTTCCAGTTCGTTATCCGTCAGCTGTCCATTCCCAATTTTCAGAGGTCCTACCTTTTCCCTCACCTTCGTCCTATACACTTGAAAGAACCCTTTTGGATTAGTCTTTGATTCATTAGCAACCTTAATCTCATAGTCACGTTTAGCCTTTCTAATCCCTTTTTTTACTTCTCTTTTCAACTGAACATATTGGTCAATAAGGTTAACATCTCCTCTTTTGATGCGCCTATAAATTCCTCTTTTCTCCCCTAATAGATGTTTTAGCCTCCTGTTAATCCATTTGGGATCGTTATTATTTGACCTAAATTCTCTCTGGGGAATAAATATACTCTGTGCACGTTGTACATTATTAAGAAAAAAATCATAAACGCAGATCCCATCGTAATCGTTAGCTAGATTACCCCAGTCGAGATTAGACAGGTGTTCTCTAAGTCCAGTATAGTCGGCAGAACGAAAATCAGGAACTTTTACCGTATTATCCCTATTCTCGTACTCCCAGGTAATATTAAAAGTAATGGATTTGTGATCACTTGCCTAAGCTCTTCAGTGATCTCCAGATTATTTACAAGGGTTTCTTTATTTGACAAGACTAGGTCGAGCAAATTATTACCTCTGGTAGGCTCCGTCACACACTGCTTCAGAAAACAGTCCTGAACTACTTCCATAAAGTCACTGGACTCCAGATTACCGGTCAAAGAAGTCCAGTCACTATCACTACGTTATTGTGTCTAGAAGCCCTAACAATTTCGTCCCAAAGAAGTCTCCCTCTATCGTGATCCAAGCCTGGAGGTCGGTATATTACACCTACAATCAGTTTTTCTTGACCTTCTAGAAACTCTACCCAAACAGATTCTAAATCTAAACTTATCTAATTTGAATCCATTATTGTGGGTTCTCTCTTGGAGAGATATCCTCAAGACCTTATTTATATCCCCTTTGTTAATACCCATTTTCCACTTGTATACCTCGATCAATCCATCCCACTAACAGAATATTTGCTCAACCTAATTTTCAATGCTACCCAAGAAATAAGCTTTGATAATTCTATTTCCTCATGTGCAAGTCCACCAAATCCAACGTCTCTCACTCATGAATTTATCCAACCTAAATTTGAAACTACCCAAGGTCCTAGCTTCAATAACCACTCATCAACTACCCTATTTCTAAACCAATACTTTCCTATATCCTTTCTAAATTTAAACTTATCTAATTTGAATCCATTATTGCGGTTCTCTTTTCGAGAGATATCCTCAAGACCT
>WNWK01040493.1:0-16943 GCA_009830355.1 Cherax destructor | reverse complement strand
AACAGAGCTACAAACGCACCACTTAACATAATGATAAACGGGTCCCCTATCACAAAACTCACAGAGGGAAAATTCTTAGGAATCCATCTTGACAGTGGCCTCAAATTTCAGACACATATACAACAAATTTCCAAGAAAATCTCAAAGACAGTGGGAATACTATCTAAGATACTGTACTATGTTCCACAACCAGCTCTCCTTACCCTATATCACTCACTCATTTACCCCTACCTCACCTATGGAATCTGCGCATAGGGCTCAACATCAATAACTCATCTCAGACCATTAATAACACAACAAAAGGCAGCAGTTAGAATGATAACAAATTCACACTCCAGACAACATACTCCACCAATATTCAAAAACCTAAACTTACTCACCATACAAGACATCCATACTTTTTACTGTGCCTATTACATACATAGAACACTCTATTCAAATATTAACCCACCACTCAAACTTCTCCTTACCAATTTTAACAGGGCACATAACCCGAAAATTTGGAATTCATTACCTGTCATTGCCAAAGAAACCCTGCCTGTACCCCAATTCAAAACGATGCTAAAAAACCACCTTCTCACCCAAACCTAAATGCACAATATCAAACATTCCCAACAAAGTAGAATAATAACTTAAATGTAAAAACCTGATTAATCACTTAAATGTAAAAACCTGTTATGATTAATACATACTAAGCTAACTGTTTCTGCAACATTTACATTATAATGACCACGTAAACTGTAACTGCAATGCAACTAATTGTTTTAAATTGTTATCTCACTCAATTAGTTGAATTGCTACAATTAATAAATTATTATGTTCAACTTATATTCAAATTTTACAACTTAGATACACAATTATACTTATTTGATAAATTATCAACCATAATTTTTTACCATGTATTAATTAATTAATCTTAAGAATGCCCGCAATGCACAGCATATTAGGGGCTTTTGGCATGTACATCTCATTTATACCTATGTATCATTGTATCATGTCTACCTTACTATGTAACACTGTACCATGTCTAAATAAACTATTATTATTATTTTTATTATTATTATTATTGGTTTAAGGTTGCTGCTTACCATAACCCCCAAGTCCTTTTCGCAATCTGTATGGGTAAGTTCTACATTATTTAACTTACAAGTGCTTGGGTTATGGACACTCCCGAGCTTCAGAACCTTGCATTTATCTAAATTGAACTGCATCTGCCACTTTTCTGACCAAGAATTGAGTTTGTCTAAATCCTCCTGAAGTTCCCTGACATCTACGTTTGAATCAATTATCCTACCTATCTTCGTGGCATCGGCGAATTTGCTCATATCACTAGTAATTCCCTCATCAAGGTCATTGATATTATAAACAACAACGGGCCTAAGACTGATCCCTGTTGAACACCACTTGTTACAGATCCCCACTCGGATTTAGCCCCATTTATGCACACTCTCTGCTTCCTATTGGTGAGCCATGACTCGATCCATGATAGCACTTTTCCCCCACTGCCATGAGCTGCCACTTTCTTTAAAGGAGTCGAGGCACTGATATGAGGGGTAAAAAAAATTTTACCTGAAAAATTATGGAATATAATATTTTCTTACCAAAAAATAGTGCATAATTCTGCCTACATGTTGATGTAATCAGCTTCTCTGTATCTTATTTCTAAGTATGTTTTTCCACTGATGTAATTTTCTTTTGTTTTTCCTGTAATCAAGGCCTGTTGATAATTAGTGATTTTTTTTGTGTTTGTTTTTACTCTAAAAATAACGATTTTGATGATTGTTTCATTCAAAATAGTCAACATGGTAACTCCTGTGAGAACTAGAGTGAGCAGAGTGAGAGATGGTGCCTCAGTAGACAGAGAGCTATCAACAAATGTTGAGTGTGCAACACGGTCAAATTTGGTGCGCCATTTCCATAGAGTTTTACATATAACAAAATTGTGAATAAAACAGAAATAAGTTATTGACATTATTTACACTTATTTGAGAAGAGTATTTATAGGAGTGTCATGATTTTTTCGGATGTTATTGAGGAATGATGGTTCTATTACAACTCCAATATTGATTTTAGATATGTCCTACTGTTTTGTTTTTATTGATTTTTTTCCTCCAAAAAATTCCTTAAAAAATAAACACAAATTTCAAGAATTTTTTTTCATACAATCTATTGAGATTTCTATCAAAAGCCTCTGGAGTAAATATTATCTAACTCTTTATCTTTCATCTGATGTCGACTAGAACATTGTATGTCTTACCTGAAGGGAGGGTTTTATACCCAACAACCTCTTTATAAAATTTTGCAATATCTTGCAAGTTTGCAACATAAAGTCAATTCACAAAAATTGGTGAAGATTTAAAATGCTGGTTAAATCACAATATCAATGTTCATTGAAATTGAACCAAAAACAAAAAAACATGATTAAATCCTTCCACCCACCCCTTTTAACAGTATCTGCTGTGGTACTCTATCAAAAGCCTTACTAAAATCTAAATAAACAATATCGAATTCTTTATCGTGATCAACAGCCTCAAAAGCTTTACTAAAGAAGGTTAATAAATTAGATAGGCAGGAACGGCCCCTCGTGAATCCATGCTGAGTATCATTAATCAAATTATGGTTATCTAAATGGCTTCTAATAATATCAGGTATAATTGACTCTAGTAATTTTCCTACAATTGAGGTTAGGCTTATTGGGCGGTAATTTGACGGTAGTGACTTGTCCCCTGCTTTAAAAATAGGAATTACATTACCCATCTTCCACATATCTGACACTACACCTGTTTGAAGAGATAAATTAAAAATGTTAGATATTGGTTCACAGAGTTCCATTTTGCATTCCTTAAGAACCCTTGCAAAAAGCTCATCAAGACCCAGCGATTTATTTTGTTTCAGTCGGTCTACTTGTTTCATAACCATTTCGCTAGTGACTGTGATATTACATAATTTATCTTCTTCAGGGACACTATAAAAATTAATTACTGGGATATTATTAGTGTCTTCCTGTGTGAAAACCGAGAGAAAATAATTATTAAAAATAGAGCACATATCATTCTCTTTGCCAGTAAGATACCCACAGTTATTTTTAAGGGGACCTATCTTATCCCTAATTTTTGTTCTATAAACCTGGAAAAAACTTTTTGGGTTAGTTTTTGAATCCCTAGCAACTTTAATTTCATAGTCCCGTTTAGCTTTTCTTATACCCTTTTTAACGTCCCTCTTAATGTCAGTATACTGATTTATAAGATGACCCTCACCTCTATTTATGTGCCTATAAATTCCTTTCTTCTGCCCTAAAAGATATTTGAGCCTATTATTCATCCATTTTGGGTCTACTTGATCTAATTTCTTTATATGGGATAAATGTTCTTTGGGCAGCCTTTATAGTGTTAAGAAAGCTGTCATATTGATAGCTCTCTTTGTTACCCCAGTCTACAGTTGATAATCTGCTAAGCGAAAGTCTGGGACTGTTACTGAATTATCCCTACTATCATACATCCATTCAATGCTAAAGATAATAATAATAATAATTTTTATTTCATCGCAATTTTACATAGAGATTTACATAGAAGTGCAAGGAGAGCCACTGACATGCCAGGGCATAACGGGCAGCTTAATCTAAAACCTTATGGACTATGTACATAATATTTGATAGATTGATGGGAATTTGATTTGCTTAAACATTGGGCAGATTACAATATGATGATATTTCATTAGGCAAATTATAATATGGTGACACTACATTGCAGCAAGTGTTTAGTAAAAATTGAAATTATTTTTGGGAAAATGACATTAAGTATTTTTTTAAATTAATTTACAGAATGCATATTTAGTTTATGGTGAGTAGGTGGTAATATTACAATGTTATAATAGTACAAATTGAGATTATCTTATAGGAAAAAAATACTGAGCATTTTTGAAAGTAATATTATCGTACATAATAATAATAAAAATGGAATTATCTTATAGGAGAAATAACAATGAGTATTTTTTGAGTATTGAGTATGAGATAATTGACTTGTGGTCACTTGTGCAGAGTTCCTCTGTAATTTCTAAATTATTAACAAGGGATTCCTTGTTTGCCAGAACCAAGTCAAATAGGTTATTTCCCCTTGTAGGTTCTGTCACAAACTGCTTCAAAAAACAATCCTGAACTACTTCTAAAAAGTTGTTAGATTCTAAATTCCCTGTCAAGAAATTCCAATCAATCTGACTAAAGTTAAAGTCCCCTGGAATTACTACGTTATCGTGCCTTGTGGCCTTAACAATTTCCTCCCAGAGTAGTCTCCCTTGTTCCCTATCTAAGTTTGGAGGACGATATATCACGCCTAAAATCAATTTTTCACACCCCTCTGAAAATTCTATCCAGACAGACTCTGTATGTATTATTTCAGACTTTATGCCCGTTTTTATTCAACAATTTAAATGATCACGGACATAGAGTGCCACCCCACCCCATTCCCGATACTTCTGTCTACTTGGAACAATTTAAAACCCTGGATGTGACATTCAGCAGGCATGTCCCGATTTTTCATATTAAACCACGTCTCAGTTATTGCAAAAGCATCAATATTTCCCGCACTAGCAAGTAATCTTAACTCGTCCATCTTATTCCTAGCACTATGACAATTGGTGTAATATACATTTAAAGACCCTCCTTTCTCTTTACCCTTCCTGCACATTTCTGTTTTCCCACTATACCTATTACGCACTGTCCTTGTCATCTAGTGCCACTGGCTTTCCAGGATCCAGCTTATTCTGCCTATTACTAGTTCTCCTAGAACTTATAATATTACTACACTGGGACTTCACTGTTTTCCCCCCAAAACCCATACCACTAACTATTTCTAGTTTAAAGCCCTAACAGCTCCCTCCACTGCAGTTGCCAGTGCCCCCACCCCAGACCTGGATAAGTGAACCCCATCCCTGGCATACATGTCATTTCTGCCATAGAAGAGGTCCCAGTTGTCAATGAATGTTACTGCATTTTCCTTACAGTATTTGTCCAGCCAGCAATTGACACCAATTGCCCTGGACAGCCATTCATTTCCAACTCCTCTTTTTGGCAAAATACCACATATGACAGGGTTCCCACCCTTCTTCCTAATTGTGTCTATTGCTGACCTAAACCTGCTAGTCAGGTCCTCACTCCTACGTCTGCCAACATCGTTGCCTCCAGCACTGAGACAGATAATAGGATTGCTCCCATTACCTCTCATGATGTTGTCCAGATGGCTAACAATATCCTCCATCCCAGCCCCAGGAAAGCAAACCCTCTGTCTCCTACTCCTATCCTTCAAACAGAAGGCCCTATCCATGTACCTAACCTGGCTGTCCCCAACAACAACGTTTTTACCTTCCTTGGTGTCGTTCGTCGTGACGCTCCCAGAAGTCGACTCACATTCATCGGGTAGCACGGAGAATGGGTTCGATGTTTCCACAACAATCTCGTGGGTCTTCGTTGTTTCTACCTCTCCACCCGTCCTCTTGATCCTTAACTTTGTCCCATGCATTCCAGCCACTGTCCAGGTTCCTTTCTTGACTTGAGGATTCACAACAGGAGGATTACTACAAATCCTCTTGTTTTCCTCAGTCAGTCGCTGTATCTTAAGCTTAGCTACCCTCAGTTCTTCCTTTAGCTGCTGGTAGAGTAGCTCAAGAGAGGACATCTTCTTCAGATTCAGAGAGAGCACACAAGACACGTCTTCACTGAGTTAAGTCAGGTGCCGTACTAGTATGCGTAAATTCTAGCGGCCTCAAATTAAGCGGGAAACGGGTGGTAGGCCTACATATGAAAGAATGGGTCTGTGTGGTCAGTGTGCGCAATATAAAAAAAATCCTGCAGCACACACTGCATGAGAGAAAACAAATCTGACCGTTTTTTTCGTTTAAAACAGCGACTTTGCAGTCTATTTTCCTATGGTATTTATTGATGTATTCTCGTTTTCTTGGTCTCATTTGATAGAATGGAAGATATATTACAGAAATAGAGATGATTTTGATTGGTTTGACAATGACAAGTACCTTGAAATTGAGCTCAAAGTAGCAAAAATGTTCGATTTTAGCCGATGTTCAAGAGTAAACAAATCACACCATGTGTCCAATACACATCAACTGGTGAGTCTAATATTCTTGCACAAGTGCGCTGATATTATTTATACCATTTTTACAATGATGCACTTGTATACATAACAGTAAATCTTCTATTTTTTGTGAGAATAAAAATTCAAAATGAAAAGCAAAAGTAATGTAAGAGGGGCCTGGAGACGTGACTAATGAACAGATAAAATGTTATTTTAGTGCAAGGAATGTCTGTCTTGTTTATTCTGGACCCTATTTTGAAATTGGCATCTTTTGAAATTTGTGTGAAATTGGCCAAATTGCCAATTTCTTACCACTTTATTGGGTAGTTGAAATCGGTAAATTGGAGGTTTCTTGTACTCAATCGATAGAACAAATGGAATTCTAGAAAAATAGCTATAATTTTAGTAGACTGAGACATTGGAATTGGCCGAAAATAGGGCTCTAAGTGGGCGAAATCGCTGATGCGTAAATATTGTCAATACCGCTAACTTTGCGAGAGCATAATTCCGTTAATTTTTCACCAAATTTCATACTTTTGGTGTCATTATGATCTGAAAAAGATGCTTTATAATTTAATAATAAAAAATAATTTTTTTTCCGAAAATGTTTCGCCCCTGAAAACGGGTTAACCCTTTCACGGTCCAAGGCCATTTTTGGAAGGGGTGAGCCAGTGTCCAAGAATTTAAAAAAAAAAATTCTTATTTTTTCTTATGAAATGCAAGATAATCTTTTTCTGAAGGTAATAAAACAAAATGTACGAAATTTGATTGAAAATTGACAAAATTATGCTATCGCGAATTTTCATGTGTCAGTGATATTTACGCATCGGCGATTTTGCCGACTTTGACTCCCATTTTAAGCCAATTACATTATTCCAGTTGACCAAATTCTTAGCTATTTCACTAGTATTACTTCTATTCTATCGATTGAGCACAAGAAATCGCCCAGTCAACTGTTTCAACTACAAAATAAAGTGGTTGGAAATTGGTAATTTAGCCAATTTAACTCAAAGTTCAAAATATTCCAATTTCAAAATAGGGTGCATAATAAACAATGCAGGCATTCCTGGCACTAAACTAACATTTCCTCTGTTCATTAGTTATGTTTTCAGTCTTTACAAATGAATTCCATTTTGATTTTTTATTCACATAATGAATTTTTATTCAAACCAAAAAATGGAAGATTTACTGTTATGCAATATTGTAATAATTGTACAAATATTATCACCACATTTGTAAACGTATATTAGACCCACCAGCTGGCACGTATTACATGTGTGAGGTCATTTGTTTACTCTTGAAAATAGGCAAAAATTTAACATTTCTGCTATTTTGAGCTCAGTTTCAAGCCATTTGCAGTACTAAAACCAATCGAAATCATCTCTATATCTGTAATATATCTTCCATTCTATCAAATGAGACCAAGAAATCGCAAATACAACTACGTATACAAAGTACACGAAAAAGCACTGCAAAGTCACTCTTTTAATAGAAAATTGCGGTTTCATTTTTTTTTCTCTCATTATGCACTGTGTGCTGCAGGATTTGTTTTATGTGGTGCACACTTACCACATAGATGTATTCTCTCATATCTAGGCCCAAATTTGCCGCTCAAAACTTATCTGAGTGAGCTGAGCTCATGACGTAGAACCACGGTTTGGACCATAAACTCAAAGCCGTAGAACTACAGCACGGACCCTGAAAGGGTTAAGGATCAAGGGTCTTGACTCTGAAAGGGTTAAAAGCCTAGTAGTATATAATGTGTTAGTGGAGTAGCCAGATGAGAGTTACATACCTACCATTTCGTTGTGAAAGCAATCAAAATCATATCTATTTCTGTAATATAACTTCCATTCTATCAATTGACACAAAAAAAACTAGAATACAACCATAAAACCATACAAAAATATACCGCTAAGGTATACATTAAGAAACATCTTTCCATCATACATTGCCCAAGTTGCAATAAGATAGTCCAACAAACGAGATCCAATTCCCTAGATCAAGAGCAAAAGCCCCTCACCAGCGTCAAGGAACCTCCCTTGAGGCCCGCTCGCATCTGAAAATTTCGCTCGCCTATTGAAGCAAAAAATCGACCGATCAACTGCTCATATCTGGAAAAACTTGCACGTGGATGCGCTCGTTAGTGGAGGTTCCATTGTACTCTGCTCTTCTTATAACACTTCTGTTTTGTAAAAACCTCTCATAAGCTACCTTTTTCTCTTTTATCACACCCTTTACTTCATCATTCCACCAGTCACTCCTCTTTCCTCCTGCACTCACCCACCTATAGCCACAAACTTCTGCCCCACATTCTAATACTGCATTTTTAAAACTATCCCAACCTTCTTCAACCCCCCCACTACTCATACTTGCATTAGCCCACCTTTCTGCCAATAGTTGCTTATATCTCACCCTAACTTCCTCCTCCCTTAGTTTATACACCTTCACCTCTCTCTTACTTGCTGTTGCCATTTTCCTTTTGTCCCATCTACCTCTTACTCTAACTGTAGCTACAACTAAATAATGATCCAATATATCCGTTGCCCCTCTATAAACATGTACATCCTGAAGCCTACCCATCAACCTTCCAACCAATACATAATCTAACAAACTACTTTCATTATGTGCTATATCATATCTTGAATACTTATTTATCCTCTTTTTCATAAAATATGTATTACTTATTACCAAACCTCTTTCTACACATAGCTCAATTAAAGGCTCCCCATTCTTTTCTTTTTTTTTAACAAGTCGGCCATCTCCCACCGAGGCAGGGTTTCACAAGGTCAGGTTAAGGGTTCCTAACTTTATTTACAAGCTAAGAGCTCTTACCTACATCAGCTCATTTGAAAGCCCTTCATTGAACTTATGAGACATACAAATAGGGAATAGGATGAAACTGGAACCAACTATGGGCCAGCAATTTCATTTAGTCAACTGACTTTATTTCATTGATGTCATTATGCTGTACAAACATGTTCCAGACTCAAGTCACCCTGGGAATAAATGATCTCAAATGAAGTGATGTTCTTGACAAGTGACAGTCAGTGTGTAGATGAGATTTGTTGCCCATCTTGTTATGTAGAAGCTCACTTCTTGCTGTCTGTGGAATGGAGCCAAGTGTGGTGCTTTGACAATATTGGCTTTGTACAGGAGTACATATTAATTGAGACAGTGATGAAATAAGACATTTGGAAAATTAATGTTTATTTGAAAAATACATGACAATGATATGAAAGATAATTGATTTACAGTGGACCCTTGAAATTCGTGATTAATCCGTTCCAGAGAGTCTGCCGAAATTCAAAATTCACGATTTTCAAAACAATTTTCCCCATAAGAAATAATGTAAATCAAATTAATCCGTTTCAGATACCCAAAAGTATTAAAAAAAATTTTTTTTACATGAAATGTACATTTATCTACACAGAAAACAATGAGACATGAAGTATAAAACAATAATAACATGACACTTACCTTTATTGAAGAGTTGTTGATGTGTGGAAGACGGGAGGAGGGTAAAGGATGGAAGAGTTACTAGTGTTTGGAAGGGGAATCCCCTTCCATAGACTACAGGTACCAAGTCCTTTTCGTGGTTACTTCCCTTCTTTGTCTTTTACTGTTACAGTACATTCATTACTTACTTTAAAATATTATTCATTACTTCTCCTTTTGTTTATGATGGCATCTAAAGGTAGTTGTTAGAAACAATTAAACTCAGTGAACATGGTAATAATATGGCTGTGTAGTGTAGCCCAGGTGGGAAGCTACATACGTGTACCTACGTCTGTAGGAATTCAGTGTAGGTAGTCTGTAGACGTAGGTACACGTATGTAGCTTCCCACCTGGGCTACACTACACAGCCATATTACTACCATGTTCACTGAGTTTAATTGTTTCTAACAACTACCTTTGGATGCCATCATAAACAAAAGGAGAAGTAATGAATAATTCATGACGAGAATTGTAAACAAACTCGTATGAAGGGCGGTTACTGCACCAGACGGCAGATTCACAGTTTTCTCTAACGCTGCAGAGAAAACGTGATGTTTACTCTCCACCCGACTCACCACTCAATAGCATATAAACATTGTATCAATGTTTATATGCTATATGATATGTAACGTGTTCCTTATATAATTTTGAAGAATATATCATAGATGGAGTAATGAAAATGTCTATATTAACCTAAAATAAAACATTTAACCTAAAATAAGACATTTGTTTGAGCTTGGTGTGGGGAAGTACCCTGGCTGGTTTATGTGGGGGAAGTACCCTGGCTGGTTTGTGTGGAGAAGTACCCTGGCTGGTTTGTGAGGAAGTACCCTGGCTGGTTTATGTGGGGAAGTACCCTGGCTGGTTTGTGTGGGGAAGTACCCTGGCTGGTTTGTGTGGGGAAGTACCCTGGCTGGTTTGTGTGGGGAAGTACCCTGCCTGGTGTGCGGAAGTACCCTGTCTGGTGTGATCTTTCTTGAATTCTATCGTGTTTCTCGCCTTCTTCAGCAAAGAGCTGGCACTAGCTTTCTTTGGGCCCATGGTGGCTTATTTAGCAGTTGCAAGCACTAAAACGAATGAAATATTAAGAAATGTATCGTATGAATGCGTGAGGTGATCGTCACTCGCCAAGATACAATGCCAGACTGACTCTGAATGGTGTTTGTGTGCCTGCAGCGGCAGGGAGGCCACTCGGATGCGTTTCATATGACCGCCGATTTCTAAGCCAAATCAAGGCAATATTTTGGTGAAAAAAGTTGCCGATTTTCAAATTTCACGATATTCAAGGGGGACGAATTTCAAGGGTCCACTGTAATAAGAAATATGACTACCCTTTGCTTTAATAAGCATTGCTACACACTTTGGCATAGAATCAACCAATGTCGAACACATTTTGGCAAGCACATTGTCATGGTACCATGTCTTAATAATAGCAGCAATTAGCTTCTCCCCATTTGAACAGTCCTGTTTTGCAATCCTGCATTTAGTTATTGCCTGTAAGTTCTCAATTGTGTTGAAGTCAGGAGAGTTTTCAAGCCAATTTAGAATACATGTCAGCATTTTTCTGGAATTGTGGCATGGAGCAAGAACCTGCTGGAAAATGCCTTCTCCATCAGGAAAGTATCCACAATGGGAAGCAAATGAGTTGCCAGGATTGCCTTGTATTTGTCACTGTTCATCGTTCCCTCATCAACAACAAACCGTCCAGAACCTTTAGCAGTAAAACTACCCCATAACATCATCATAGGTGAGTGTTTTGGCACTTGTTGAATGTGCCCATTCTAAAGAGGTTCACCTTTGCTCCATCTCACTATCACTGATCCTTGCCCATTCACCTGTCATCCATCCCTTATGATCAAGTGCCCACCGCAGCCGTTTTTTCTTCATAGCAGCAATCAGTAATTGTTTCTTTACTGGCTTTCTGGCAGTTCTGCAAACTTCAGAGAACCTTCATCAAACAGCTGGATTATCAACATTTATGCCAGCTGAAGCCAAATCTCTCTGTAGATCTTTGATTGTTTTCTTGGGATCCTTCACACTATTTCTTATGATAACCTTGTCATCATGAGGTGTTGTCTTGCGTTTTCTTCCACATCTTCCTCGACGCAGCACTCCACAACAACCAGTGTCATCAGCTCTCTTCAGAATCCAACCAACAGTTGTCTTTGCTAGGCTCAAATTTTCACCGATCTGTCTGATACTCAAATCAGCATGTTTTCTAAGGGCTACATTACTTGCACATTTCCTAGATGTAATGTCCATCATGAATTTCAGCAGAAATGATGAATTGAAGGAGAGAATTTGGGAAAACCACATTCACTCATGGAACATACTTGTGGGAATAGCCTAACAGAACAACAGTTGTTGTAGCACTGATGAGAGTTGCAGGGTAACATCACAGCAAGTTGGTAGCAAACTCTTATGAGAAGAAAAGAACACCAACTACATTAATTAAGCCGGAGACTAAGACATATTATGAGATAATCACAAAATTTACTCCTATCCCAATTAATCTGCACACTATTGTACATAACAGTTAGGCCACCCACATCCCTCTGGTGTTGAAGGCTCTGCTGAAATGACCAATCTGTATAGGCTGGGTCCAGGTGAGAGATGAGTTGTCTTGCTCTGTTCTCTAGTCTGTCAAGAAGTTGCAGATGGGACAGGAGTAGGCAATACAAGAAAGCGAAGCGTACTCAAGGTATGAGCGTACTTGTGCCTCATACAGAATCTTGCAACCTCTACCGTCAAGCAGATGTGAGATACATCTAAATGCTGTAAGCTTCCTGGCCACTTTGCAAGATTTAAAACGTGGTTCTTCACAGTCAGTTTGGAGTCAAATTTCACCCCAGGGATATCAACTTCATCCCTGGGTACCAACACTCTCCCATTCATTCTTACCACTGATCCAACACTATCATCACAATGCCTAGAGACCATCATCATTTGTGTTTTCTCAAGAGTAAATATGACCTGCCATCATTTTCTCAAGGATATAGTTGTCAGCTGGTAACTGATGTAACTAAGAGCAGCTGGCATTTCCTCTCTTGGATAAGTAAATGTCAGAGTACAGTCTTCTGCATATGAATAGGATTCTGGAATGAGTTGAAGGTCACTGAAGTAGACATTCTATTACAATGACGAAAGCACACTTCCCTGTGGAATACTTGCACCAATAGAGTGTCTAGTTGACTCTGTCCTGTTGAGAATTATGTTTAGAGATCTACCTTAACCCTTAAACTGTCCACACGTAGATCTACGTTCACCTGCGTACTGCTCCGAATATTTTGAAAAAAAAAAAAAAAAAAAAATTTAAAAGAGCGCATTTTTATAAACAGGATAGGCTAAAAAAAAATTTGGGGCTAGTAATTACCGAGATATAAGCCCGCCAATTTGGTGCTGGATGCTCACCTGACGGCAACATCGCGTCCTGCCGCTTGCAGAAATATTGCCGATATACTTTTTTTTCTAGTTTTTATTTTAATTTATATAATTTTTATGTTCTGATAATTACAATTTACAATAGTTCTTGTGATTTCATAGCCAATCTTTGTTCTAACACTAATATTAGGTACAGAAATAGTACTCAAATAGTCACAATCACACCAACAGGTGAACATTTTCACCTGCCTTGGTCATTTACTATTGTCTATAAATATATACAAAGTATTTATAGGTCCCAGCAATGTTTTAGACATCCTGGAGTATATATGAAACTCCTTGAAGAATGGTGTTATGACAATTGCCAGATAACTACTGATAAGGCAGTGACATTGATGAATGAATGTGTGACGAACTCTAGCTCAAGTCCCCTTCAAAGCCGTCAACATGACTCACGAAATCGTAATGACACGATTGCAAAAAAACCATACCACGGGTGGGGTTCGAACCCGCGGTCAGAGAGTCTCAAAACTCCAGACCGTCGCGTAAGCCACTGGGCCAGCTAGCTTCAATAAGATTCATCCAACTAGGTATATTTCTACACCATAGGAAGGTTAGCATAGGCACCACTGTGTCCACAAATGCAAGTTTTTACAGACGAATCTCCCGCTAGCATGGCCGTGACGAAAAAACTTGCATTTGAGGACACAGTGGTGCCTATGCTAACCTCCCTATAGTGTAGAAATATACCTAGTTGGATGAATCTTATTGAAGCTAGCTGGCCCAGTGGCTTACGCGACGGTCTGGAGTTTTGAGACTCTCTGACCGCGGGTTCGAACCCCACCCGTGGTATGGTTAGTAGCACAAGCTAGTCAAGTCCAACTCACACCCACCCACAATCACTCATGTATTTATCTAACCTATTTTTACTTTCCTCTTATAAGGGGAGTGTTAATGTGACATGACATCAGTGAATACCTGGTGTTTACCACACTATTTGCTCTAGCTGGCACTCAATTGAACTGGTGCTCCCACAAGGTACTAAGTGGTCCCAGATTTTTTTAATACTGCGCACACTGAGGGCGCAGACCCATTCTCTCATGTCTAGGCGACTCAGGCCTATCGCACTAAATTTGAAGGAATGAAAAATAAAACGTAGATCTACATTCGGAGCAGTACGCACGTAAACATATATCTACATGTGGACAGTTTAAGGGTTAAAGGTAATCACTGAGGAAGCATAGTGCAGAGTTGGTAACTCCTAGTGCTTGCAGTTTTGCCAAGAGGTCCCTGGCACCATACTCTGTTAAAAGCACCAGGAATGTCCAGTGCTACTACACAGCTGACCTTGGATTCATTCAGTGACTGGTGCCACATAGTGGAGAGGTTTAACAGCAGATCAGATGCAGAGTGACTTTCTCTGAAGCTATACTGATGGTCACAAAGGAGTGAGTGGTAGTTGAAAAACTTTGTCATCTGCCGTAAGATTATTGTCTCAAGAAACTTGCCAGTGATTTACAGAAGTGACACTGGTCTGTAGTTGCTGATTTCTGCTCTCTTCTTTTTGTGAACAGGGACTACATTTGTCTCTTTCCACAGAGAAGGCCATTTACACTGTGCTAGGCACTGTTGGTAGATGTGAGTTAGAGGTAATTTAAGCTGGTCTGTACATCTACTCAGCAATCTTGAGCTCACCTTATCTAGGCCCACAGCCTTTTCTTGGTCCTGTGATTTAGAGAGAAAATACACTTCATTCTGCCTTATTATTACCCCTGACAACTTTGACACAGTTCTTGCAACTAGCAAAAAAACGTTCCCTTGTTGGATGAGGAACTTGCATCCTTGCAGCAAAGTGCTCAGTAAAGATGTCACCTTTCTCTTGACTGCTATTAGAGACAGTCCCATCCTACCAATTTTTTTTTTTTTTATATTAACACATCGGCCGATTCCCACCAAGGCAGGGTGGCCTGAAAAAGAAAAACTTTCATCATCATTCACTCCATCACTGTCTTGCCAGAGGGGTGCTTTACACTACAGTTATAAAACTGCAACATTAACACCCCTCCTTCAGAGTGCAGACACTGTACTTCCCATCTCCAGGACTCAAGTCCGGCCTGCCGGTTTCCCTGAATCCTTTCATAAATGTTACTTTGCTCAAACTCCAACAGCACGTCAAGTATTAAAAACCATTTCTCTCCATTCACTCCTATCAAATACACTCACACATGCTTGCTGGAAGTCCAAGCCCCTCGCACACAAAACCTCCTTTACCCCCTCCCTCCAACCTTTCCTAAACCGACCCCCACCCCGCCTTCCCTCCACTACAGATTTATACACTCTCGAAGTCATTCTGTCTCGTTCCATTCTCTCTACATGTCCGAACCACCTCAACAACCCCTCCTCAGCTCTCTGGATAATAGTTTTGGTAATCTCGCACCTCCTCATAATTTCCAAACTCCGAATTCTCTGCATTATATTCACACCACACATTGACCTCAGACATGACATCTCCACTGCCTCCAGCCTTCTCCAGATGTAAACAGCCTATCCAGAGGCTGTTTCAAACTGCGCGACACTATGGTGCTGCCCTCTATAGGCCTATCAAGGTCGGGCTGGTCAGCCATGCTTCTTTCTCACTTCGACGGCCTACCTAACTGAACCAGGATCTACCCTAACTGGCTCCCGGTCCCCTCACGCTCTGTTCCCGTGTACACCTACACCTTGCCATTAATAAACTGAGTCTAGTCATCGGCCGTATCTCTGCACCTACGCTACCATTCTACTGCCCAAAGTAAGCAGCCAAGAAAATAGACTTAACAGTGGTGACAGCAGTGGTTCACGGCAGAGTGTAGTGTAGGGGACCCACCGCCCAGTCGATTATCCGACCAAGCCAGTCATATCCAGGTCATCTGCTGGCTTATCGCATCATCCGTAGCTTCCAGTGTCTCGTGGGTGCCTGAGTCAGAGCATCGTCCATGATTTTTCCACAAAATCGGGACATAGGGCGTCATCTCCAGCTCCAGCCTGAAGCATTCACGTGTGTGTTCATCTCCTACTCTACAACTCTCCAGCATTCTCCTACACCCTTCTGCATCCAGCAGCGTCTCTACGCCCTTCCTACAGCTACAAGAGACACGAGGTGAGGTCGTTTGGGGTGTGTTGGTGTTGTGTCCATGTGTGTCTACCTCAGGGCGCCGCTGCCTACCTCACACCACCAACCACCTACTCTCCACTACTTGCTACGTTTCTACGCTCCCTATATCCAGCTCGTCGCCTGTGTGTTGTTTTCTCCGAGTTCTTAAAGAAGCCAGCCCTGGCTTGACCACGTGGGAACCCATCGTGGTTGTCCCAAGCCAAGCCAAGCCAGGCGCCTGCAGTGTTCCCAGCACCTCGTTCCTGCGTCCTTCAATCTTCACCCTTCCTCCAGCTTCAGCAGTGATTTAATTTTTTTTTTTGTTATTGAACCAGTATCTTAAACTTCCCCCCGGTTGAAAACTGTAAAGTAACATCTTAGTAATTGTTGCAGTCTCTTGCAGTACTTCTGGTATCCTGAAAAAGTCCTCTTATGTAGTAATTTTCCCGTGTCCGTCTGCGCTTCCTAAGCCACGGTCAGCAGCGCTCTCAGACGCGTTCCCAGTGTAAACACAACGCCGCTCTCTCAGCTGGTGAGTTTCTGTGCTTTTTTAGTAAAACCCCTCATTTCCGCAGAGTTCTACGTCCTTTTCCCGTTCTTCCCAAGCTTTGCACAATCTTTCCTACGCCACTGGAGACCCCATAGAAGCCTACAAGTGTTTATAGTGTGTGTACCGCCGCATCCAGCCACCAGTACACACCAGGAGTTTCAGAATCTGCCTACTTGCTTCTACCTTCCATCTACAATCAAAGTTAAGTAAACAGTGACTTGTCTGGCATTTCCTAAGAATTTGTGACATTATTTAATTGCCCTGCACCAAGTACAGTATCACTGAAGCCCATACTTTC
>WNWK01040492.1:0-16944 GCA_009830355.1 Cherax destructor | reverse complement strand
AACACCATAATCACATGAAAACCAAAAAATCAAAGACATTTTAAAAAAAATCTAAGAGATGACACAAAAATAAGATAGACACCCCAACTAATATGCGACATAAACAAAAAATTTAAACCATCAGTCAGGTCAAAATATCTAAGACACAGACACCACCAACTAAGATATATACACAAAATAAGACATAGGCACAAAAACACCATAATCACATGATAACCATAAAATCTAAGACATATTAAAAAATCTAAGAGATGCACACAAAAATAAGATAGACACCACCAACTAATATGCGACATAAACACAAAATTTTAAAACATGTAACATTAAAAATCTATGACATAATAAAATATTCTATGATATATAAACAAAATAAGACATGATCACTATAACATGCACCCCAAACTTATACACGTCATGATCACAAACAAATTTAAGACATGAGTCATACATAGTACACTATCTACCAAAAATAGAAAACTATCACTTGATCACATAAAAATTGACTTACAATCACTTAAGTCATATGAAAACATAAACATAAGTCATATGATGACAAAATTTTACACAAATTTCATGAGTATTACACCAAGATCACTAGCTCATGTACACTTATAACATGAGAGCCACAATCTATAAACACTACTCATTCACCATCCTAACCACTAAATCTGCGCACGAACACTTAAGACATACAACAACTAAAAAATATTAACACAACTTTGCCCACCAAAGATAAGTTATAACCTCCATAACACAAAACTGATTTACACTTTTCTCAAACTGAATATTCATACCACATTTATTCATTTATCATCTATGTACATATCACATTTTTCATCCACATCTTCCCTAATCCATCCTTCCTGGAATATTATAAAAAACTAAGACACCTTCAACTATCACCTGAGTCATTTTCAAAACTAACACAGACATACACCCTCCAACTAAGTCATGCTCAAAAACCACTAAAATCGCTAAAACTATGAATACTTTTTACTATTGGAACACTTCCAAACAATATTGGAACATTTCCAAATTACATTAGAACACTCCCAAATTACTTTGAGCACATCCAAACAAATATTAGAAAACTCCCAAATAACATTTGACATCTCTAACTCACCCGCCAAATTACATTCTCAATCACATTTACACACATTTCATTAACTGAAATTACATCTCACTCATCAAACTACACACTCACCCCAAAACCACTAACCTACAACTAAGCCATGAGACATAAGCAAAAACTAAGACATATTCAAAATCTAAGAAATGAACACAAAATAAGACATGTAGATCTCTTAGATTGTTTTTATTTTTATTATGTCTTAGATTTTATGTATATCATGTCTTATGTCTTAAATATGTTGTGATTATGGTGTTTTTGTGCCTATGTCATATTTTGTGTATATGTCTTAGTTGGTGGTGTCTGTGTCTTAGATTTTTGACCTGACTGATGGTTTAAATTTGTTTGTGGGTTCATATTGTCTTAGTTGGTGGATCTTAGAATATTTGTGCTTATGTCTTATTTTGTGTATATGTTGTGATTAGGTCATGTATAAGTTGGTTGTGTGTACATGTCATGTTATAGTTGGAAGTGTATGTCTTAGTTTTGGTGATTCTTAGATTTTTTTTTTTTTGGGTACATGATATGTTATAGTTGATGGTGATCGTGCCCTGGTATTTTTTGTGAATATGTTTTAGAATTTTGGTTATGTCTCACGCCTTAGTTGTAGGTGTATGTCTTAGATTTGGCGTACATGTTATGGATTAGTTGGAGGTGTGTGTTAGTTTTGGTAATGTCTCATGTCTTAGTTGTATGTGTTCATCTGTCTTGGTGTTTTTATATTTTTGGATGTAATGATATAATATAGTTTGGTGGATCCTATATTTTTTGGGTGTGATGATATGTTGTAGCTGGTGGTTCTTATATTTTTGGTGTGATGATATGTTATAGTTGGTTGGTGGTGAATTGTGTCGTGGTATTTTTTGTGCTTTTATCGTATTTTGTGTAAATGACTTAAATTTTTGGGTATATTATAGTGTTCGTGATATGTCTTATTTTGTGTTCATTTCTTAGATTTTGAATATGTCTTAGTTTTTGCTTATGTCTCATGGCTTAGTTGTAGGTTAGTGGTTTTGGGGTGAGTGTGTAGTTTGATGAGTGAGATGTAATTTCAGTTAATGAAATGTGTGTAAATGTGATTGAGAATGTAATTTGGCGGGTGAGTTAGAGATGTCAAATGTTATTTGGGAGTTTTCTAATATTTGTTTGGATGTGCTCAAAGTAATTTGGGAGTGTTCTAATGTAATTTGGAAATGTTCCAATATTGTTTGGAAGTGTTCCAATAGTAAAAAGTATTCATAGTTTTAGCGATTTTAGTGGTTTTGAGCATGACTTAGTTGGAGGGTGTATGTCTGTGTTAGTTTTGAAAATGACTCAGGTGATAGTTGAAGGTGTCTTAGTTTTTTATAATATTCCAGGAAGGATGGATTAGGGAAGATGTGGATGAAAAATGTGATATGTACATATAATCGTACTGGATTACATAATCGACTGGACTACAATATAAATATATATATATATATATATATATATATATATATATATATATATATATATATATATATATATATATATATATATATATATATATATATATATATATATATAATATATATATATATATATATATATATATATATATATATAATATATATATATATATATATATATATATATATATAATATATATATATATATATATATATATATATATATATATATATATATATATATAAATATATATATATATATATATATATATATATATATAAATATATATATATATATATATATATAAATATATATATATATATATATATATATATATATATATATATAAATATATATATATATATATATAATATATAAATATATATATATATATATATATATATATATATATATATATATATATATATATATATATATATATATATATCAAAGGCTAATTTAAATTTATTTACTATTCCTTTAAATCAATTAAATATATTTTTTTTCGTAATGCTCCAATCGATTTAGGCTGATTTATGACAAAAACAAATTTTAATTCGGCTTATTCGGTAAATATAGATTCATAGTATTCACAGCATGGGCGTGAATCAGGATTTTCTTAATTTTCTCAAGTAAATCTGTAGAAATTCTGTGATAGAAGATTTAATCTTACTGTATTGTTGTTCTCACACCCGCAGGTTACGTGGCTGAGGCGCCGTGACCTACACATCCTGACGGCTGGCCATCACACATACTCGGCTGACCAGAGATTCCAGGTGAGTTATGCCGCCCTCTTTTAGCCTTATTAACACAATACAAATTGTACCTCTTTCTCATATACAGTGAATAACCAGATACTTATCTGGATCACATAACAGCACACAGGTTGTTAGCTCATTATTCACTGTCTACCAAATAGTTTCATCCCTAGGCACTGACAGCCTAATATTTAGTTTCTCTAAACATTGGCAACCAGAATGTTATCAACCCATGACACTGACAAACAAGTATATATCTCCACACGTACTAATTTCCAGGATTTTTTGTTTTCCCCAAAAAATGTCACCAGTTAGATCCTTTAACTAAAAATTTATATGCTGTATTCCTTATACTTTCTTTAATCTTTAAAAAACACTAAGTCTTTAGCATTATATAGCGCCTGAGGAATGGGAGGCAGTTAGGTTTATTTCAAGGGAAGGGATAATAAGTGCAGTTCCTTCAATCTAGTCTGTCACCCACATTGCTTACACAAAATGATAAGTTATCTTACTTTTCCTATACCTATTTGCATCAGATAAATCCTGTTCGGTACACAAGCTGATGACAGATTCCATTCTTATATATATACCCCAAATATTCCTCATGAATAATTTACCCGATAAATCCATTTCCTAGTATACTGTAGTTACCAAATATTCTAGTCTGCTGGTCACCAAATGGGTACCATAGTTCCTACACTTGCTCTCGTGTTAATTCACTCTCTTACAGAATTTAATATATCTCTGAGCATACTGAAAATTAGGTTTCTATGCACGTCTCTTGCAATTTCCATATATTTAATACACAGTAAATTTTCCATCTATTCACGCGCTGCCTCTGCTCGTTTCTTGAGCTCTCCCATGCTCTTCTATCTTCTGTCTAATCTAGACTTTAATATGAGAATTTCTAGCTAGATTGGAATGGCTTTGTGAATTTTTTTTAATAACAAGTTGACTAAACTTCACCTGTTGTGAGTGTTGCAGACCTGGTGTGAGTGTTGCAGACCTGGTGTGAGTGTTGAAGACCTGGTGTGAGTGTTGCAGACCTGGTGTGAGTGTTGCAGACTACATCCCGTGCAATACCTTACCATCCCTCACACATTCTGGACATCTACAGTGACCATTCTGTTAACTGAATATCAGATATATTCCTCAGCCAGGAAGAATTTATGAATAACGAAGCATCTCAATTTCGACATATATTTGTTTTAATGATAAGTGGACAGCAAGTAAGAGATAATACGATATTGATAACTAAAGCAATAAATAACAAAATGGAAAATTATGGTATCAGAAAACAAAATGTTAGCTGTTTGGTGCAGAACCGTTGGTGTACTGCACGAAAACAGATTGTTATTTTAAAATTCTGGTATGTAACCAAATTATTACTATGGGCGCTCATGGAAATAATAAATTGTACGTTTGAGTATTTTTTTTTTTTTTTCAAGATAACGTACTGTAGTTGCATCTCAAATATGGTAGCATCTGCGGGGACTCTCGCTTTCATTAATAACTTCAGTCATGAAAAAAATCTTTATGTTCAGTAATAACTTTTATGTTCAGTAACAACCTTTATGTTCAGTAATAACATTTATGCTCAGTAATTACCTTTATGTTCAGTAATAACCTTTATGTTCAATAATAACCCACATTGACACAAACTCAAAAAATTAATTGGTCTGTATATATCTGTTCAGCATCTGTGATTTATTGTTGAACACTAACAAGTGTTCATTACACTCTCATTAGTTATTCAACAAACACCTATTTATTTCTGAGTGATAAATTAAAGAGACTTAAGCAATGTTGGAAATATTGTGATGTTATTGAATTTTACTCACTGAAACTTATTTTCAAGTGGGTCTTACTCACAAAGCTAAATTCTGAAACAAAGGAAAATTGTTTTCATTAGATAACTTTATCGGTTGTTATATTAGTTTACCATTGAGGCAAGAACTTTTTGATCTATGTTTTGCTGGAAAAAAGCAGCCTGTGCTAGCAGCTTGCCAACGTCTTGGCCGAAAATCAGATTTTGTGAAAGTGAGGATTAGTTTGTGTGTAATAATTTTAGCAAACCAAACACCATTATCTTGTGCTCTTAAATATGTTTATCCTCTCGTATATTTTAATCTTCAGTGATATGTATAGAATATTAATGATTTAAAAGCTACCAAGGATTTCATTCGTTATTTGGTGCAGTGAAGACAAGAACCCTTCGGCCTGGGTCTTAGGAGACGATTATATGTAATCCAGTCGATTATGCAATCCAGTACGATTATATGTAGTCCAGTCGATTATGTAATCCAGTACGATTATATGTAATCCAGTCGATTAAGTAATCCATTACGATTATATGTAACCAAGTCGATTATATGTAATTCAGTCGATTATATGTAATCCAGTCGAATATATGTAACTCAGTCCATTATATGTAATCCAGTCGATTATATGTAACCCAGTCCATTATATGTAATCCAGTCGATTATATGTAATCCAGTCGATTATATGTAATCCAGTCGATTATATGTAATTCAGTACGATTATTTGTAAACCAGTCGATTATATGTAATCCAGGACGATTATATGTAATCCAGTCGATTATATGTAATCCTGTACGATTATATGTAACCAAGTCGATTATATGTAATCCAGTCGATTATATGTAATCCAGTCGATTATATGTAATCCTGTCGATTATATGTAATCCAGTCGATTATATGTAATCCAGTCGATTATATGTAATCCTGTCGATTATATGTAACTCAGTCGATTATATGTAATCCAGTCGATTATATGTAACCCAGTCGATTATATGTAATCCAGTCGATTATATGTAATCCAGTCGATTATATGTAATCCAGTCGATTATATATAATCCAGTCGATTATATGTAATTCAGTACGATTATATGTAATCCAGTCGATTATATATAATCCTGTCGATTACATGTAATCCAGTCGATTATATGTAATTCAGTACGATTATATGTGATCCAGTCGATTATATGTAATCCAGTCGATTATATGTAACCCAGTCGATTATATGTAATCCTGTCGATTAAGTAATCAGTCGATTATATGTAATCCTGTCGATTAAGTAATCTAGTCGATTATATGTAATCCAGCCTATTATATGTAATCCAGTCAGTCCAAAATTCTTTATAACAAAAAAAGGCACAATACCAAGTCGGACCGAAACGTCGTCGTAAGCTCCTCTCTTCTATGTGCGGGTTGTGTGTGTAAAAATTCTTACGATATTTGTAATCTTCATGATATAATGTGATATTCAGGAAAGGTTACACAATAACTGTAGAAAATTATTTTCTTTAAATTAATATTCTTTGCGTTTTTTAATATAAACTAAATATTATATACAGTCTATCATGGAAAACAATTTGTACACGTAAGTAATTCGCCATAAACATGATGTAAAACCTCTATCCAATTATTTTTCTTTGTGGTGAAATTTTAGATTTTTATTGTCATTAATCCTCTAGTTTTCACAGGAAAGCATTTTTGTCATATAAGACTTTTAAAAAATGTTGAGATTTATAAAAATAAACAAGAATAACTTCAACGATACAATAAGTGAATAACTTCAACGTTACAATAAGTGATTAACTTCGAGGTTACAATAAGACTGTAAATAATCGTTAATGCATTAAAACAACATAAAGAGCTTAGTGCTCCGGGGAGACAAACCTCAAAGGAATCTAAGATATGTAATACCGAGTTTCTCGGGATGCTGGGCGCTAGATGAATCCACGAGGGAGGGAGATACGATGCTAGAGACGCATGGATGGAATGACAAACGTGGGTAACTGTTGTTGAGCAGTGGAAAAGCTGTTTCCGCCTGCTGCTGTTGTTGAGCGGTGGAAAAGCTGTTTCCACCTGCTCCTGTTGTTTCAGCAGCAGCAGCAGCAGCAGGCGGCGCTTCCCCTGTGTCTGCTCACACACCTGTACCCTGCTACACTTTGGCTGCTCAGACATATGTATCCTTGCAACACCTGTGTTACCTCAGATACATGTATCCTAGCAAACACCTGTGTTACCCCAGACACATGTATCCTAGCAACACCTGTGTTACCCCAGACACATGTATCCTGGCAACTACTGTGTTACCAAAGACATGTGTATCCTTGCAACACCTGTGTTACCTCAGACACATGTATCCTTGAAACACCTGTTTTACCACAGATATGTATCTTTGCAACACCTGTGTTACCTCGGACATGTGTATCCTTGCAACGCCTGTGTTACCTCAGACATCAGTATCCTTGCAACGCCTGTGTCACCTCAGACATCAGTATCCTTGTAACACCTGTGTACCTCAGACATCAGTATCCTTGTAACACCTGTGTCACCTCAGACATCAGTATCCTTGCAACGTCTGTGTCACCTCAGACATCAGTATCCTTGTAACACCTGTGTCACCTCAGACATCAGTATCCTTGTAACACCTGTGTCACCTCAGACATCATTATCCTTGTAACACCTGTGTCCGGAAACACCTGCAGCCTTGTGACACCTGCGTCACCTCACACACCTGTTCCAGCAGACACCTGCAGCCTTGTGACACCTTAGAATCTTGTATCCTTGCAACACCTGAGCCAGCTAGTACTTGCGTCCTCACACAATCTGAATAAATGCAACAACTGCACCCTTGCAGCACACATGTATTTTATTAAATGTCTTTATACTTGAAATACCTATTTCAGCCGACATCTGTAACCTTGTGACACATTCGTCAGCAAACACCTGCTGCCTTGTGACACCTGAGTCAGCTGATTGCTGCAACCTTATAATATATGTGTCAGTTGACACCGGAACCATTGCAATTACTGTGTCACGTAACACCTGCCGTATATAATACAGCAGGTGTAATTAATTCTGGGAATTAATAACTCCTCTGTCTCCTGGCTCATTTCAACTGCACACTCTCACTTCATTTGTTTTCTTCCTATGTAGTTCCCTTTCTCACATTACTCCTAGGAGTTCTTTCATGTCATTATAGTCTCCTCTTTTGATCTTAGGTTTGTTTCCTCCTTCATGCTGTTTCTTTAAGTGAGGTTTTCATCCTTTGATTCCCGAGCGTGTACTCCGTCTGCGGTTTTCTTTATCTTTACCAAAGTTTCATGACTTTTCACTCAGAGGGTTTAAACTCCAGGAGCTATTTGTCGGACCAGGATTACAGCCTCGTCTACTTGTATTCTCCTCATTAGTTTCTCATAATCAGTATTCCTGATTCTTTTCAGTGCTTTCCCTAATATTTCTGCCTGCTATCTAAGTTTATAAACCAGTCTCGTGGGTGGTTCTGGTCGAAAATCCTCTTAGAGTCCAAAATGATGCAATCTACCCATCCCTCTTTCTCCTGTCTTACTTCTGTTATCTTGTCGTAGAACTCAAGTAGATTTCTGACACAGAATTTCCCATTCCTGAACCAGTACTGATTGTCATGTATGAGCCCAATCCTTTCAATGTGCTCCACCAACCATCTCCTCAATCTTCTCCATGTCTTTACATACTATACATGTCATTGACACTGGTCTGTATTTTAGTGGTGCCCGTCTGTCTCCTTTCTTAAAAATTGGGACTACATTTGCTGTCTTCCATACATCACGCATTTGCACTGTTTCGATAGGTTTACTGAAGATTGCTGGTAGCGGAACATACAATTCAGGACCCATGAAGAGATGTTATCTGGACCCACCGCCTTTGAGGTATCTAGTTCACCTAGCAGTTTCATCTCCTGCTGGTGCACCCTACCACTTCTGTTTGTTGGAAGCATTTCTGTCTCCATTGTGAATGTTTCTCTAAATTTTGTGCTAAGCTCTTCAAATACTTCCTGGTCACTCTTTGTGAGTTCCCCTTCTTCCTTCCTTCCTCAGTCTGATTACCTGGTCCTTGAATTTTGTTTTCTTCCTGATGTGGCTGTAAAACAACTTTGGGTTAGATTTGGATTTTGACGCTATGTCTACCTATTATTTCTGCTGGGCCTCTCTCCTTATCCATGCATATTCGTTTCTGGTTCTTCTGTTCAACTCCTTGTTTTCTTGAGACCTTTGCCTTCTAATTTTTTTAGATGTTCTAGTACACTTGACTTTGACATCTTTACACCTTCAGTTAAACTATGGGCTCACTTTGGTCTTTAATTTTTTTCTGTTACCCCTTGGCATGAGCTTCTCCACTGCCTCCCTGCACTTTGTGGTCACTTGTTCCCTCATTTAATTTACTGTCTTTCCCTCTAGTTCTCTTTCCCACAGCATCTCAAGCAGGAATTGCCTCATACCTATGTAGTCTCCTTTTTGATGGTTCTCTTCTCTTGTCCTTCACGGGCTGCTTCATTCTCAAATGTTAACTCTGTAAGGTATGCGAAACTCAGGATCACGTGATTACTAGTAAAGGGAATTTAGTTGTAATATTTCTTATGTCCGAACTGTTTAAAGTGAATACATCCTCTCCTCTCTATCTCTAGTTGTATCCCTATCATGTTGGTGCATGAAGTTTTCCAATACTCTCACCAGTATCTTAGCCCTTCACGTTTCTTGTCTCTTATGTGCCTCTAAGGTTTCTCAGTGAATCTCCTCATGATTGAAATCACCCATGATGAGTAACTTTGTCCTACACATGTGGGCCCTTCTGGCCACCTCGGGTAGTGTACCAACCATTGCTTAATTGGTCTCATCGTACTCTTGTCTTGACTTGCTGTTCAGTGGCGGTTTGTACATCACTGTTATCAACACATTTAGACCCCCAGCCTGAAGTGTCCCTACTATGAAGTCATGTTCCCCTCTGTAAAGTCCTCCAATCTCTTCAAAATTCCTCCTCCTGTGTTTCCTCTGTCTTTCCTTAGCATCTGGTATCCAGCTGGAAAGATCGCATCTGTTATCTCCGTGAGCTTTGTCTTTGTGGGTGCTATGATGTCTGGGGATGACTCAGTGATTCATTCTTGGGATTCTTCACTCTTTTTCGTTGTTTCATCTGCGTTAGTATACCATACCTTCAGCTAACTTTCCAGTACTGCATTCTGGGAGGTGGGAGGGGTTAGAACGTACTGTGGGTGTGGAAGATAGAGCGGGATAATAATGGAAGGCTGTGTGATGGTGGTATTAGTACTATGGGGTTGAGGACTATGAAGTGTGGCTTGTTTCCGGTTATTGTGCTTGGTTTGTATGGGCTGGAAAAGGTTGAGGGGGTTCTGTGACCATTTTTGTTTGGTGTTCCTCCCGAGGCTGAGCTTTTCTGTCTCTCGATGCCTGTCCTGCCTTCCCTTCACTAGTGACCACTTACCATCACTCTCATTTGTTCTCTTTTTTTTCAAGTTCTGTTGAGGTCGAGGTATATGAAGGTGTAAGGGCCCTTCAAACCCTCAAAAGACCTTTTGAAGGAGCCCCCCCCCTCCTTATGAAAAGAAAACATAGGAAAATATATTATAACAAAATAAGATCAACATTTTTTTATTGAATATAAGAAAAATATCTTAAAATATAAAACAATTAAATATGAAATCGTCCTAACTGAAGCAAATAATGGAAAATTTATTAAATGAAAAAATACATCAAATGAACAAGCTTAGTATGGCAAGGCGCACAGGAATTGCTTGAGTGTAACGGGATGCTGTAGACAGATTTAGTAGGTCACAGGTGGCCCTGACTATTGTGAAGTCCAGCTCGAGATGGTTACAATGCCTATGAAGGTGCGCAGCTAGAAGCTTAGGAGTTAGCTACCGGTAGTGGTAGTCAATTGGAAATCGGCAACACTAGTATGAAGAACAAGGCAAGTTCCTCAATCGTAGAATGTTGCCGAGATAGAAGCTCTGACCTGGTGATATAGAAAAACAGAGTTCTGAAGACGAGGCTTTTCACCTGCAAAGAAGTAGTGTAACAACGAAGTTCTCGTAATGATACATGAGTGTAGATCTAAAGTAAAGGTGAAGGAACAGCAAAGTTCCCAAGATGAGGCCTTTGACAAAATCGTGGACCTGCACAGTCGAGTTCTCGTAATGTAGTGGACGTGTGAACACGAAGCACATGTGAAGAAACAACAGAGTTCCCAAGACGATAAATTCTTTAGTTTCTGTTATATTTTCGTGCTTCTCAACTCGTTTCACATCTCTCGGGTGACCCGAACCATTCAGCAAAGAGACTTGATGAGAGCAGGAAGCCAAGTGATGCTACTCCATCAACAGGGGTTGCTTTTTAACTCTCAGACGGTGGATGATGGGGGGTAAAGGTAACTACTCACATACCCCTTTCTGAACAATCATACACCAGTCATACTTCCTCTACCAGTCATTCAGTATTCTCTTTTTATTTAATGAACTTTTCCCTCACAAGGTACACTAGCTGATATTATTGGGAGTCCTTTAATAGTAGAATCTGTCTTGAATATCAATTTGTGAAAATTTGAAAGCTGGGATATGACCTCTTCTGTTATTGCAATGATGCTCTCATTCTCCTTTTTCTCACAATGTTTTCTTTCATCGTAGGTCGTCCCTTCAGCCTCTCTCTGTTCATCTCACTTCTTTTCCCGCTCCACATCTCCAGATCTGATTTAAGCATCTACTTTATTTCCCTTGTCTTGTCCTGGACACCCTGGTGGCCTGATATTATTCTTGCAAAGAATTTCTTAGCTCCTTTCTCTCCTTCACTCCCCTCCCAGGCCTCTGATGTACCTGTTTCCATCACCTTGCTATATTCAGCCCTTGTCTTTATATTCTCCTTCAGTACTTCCAGTGATTCCACCAATCTCTCTATCTTTGCCTCAGCAGTTACAGCTTGTACCACACACATACCTTCCTCTCTGAAGACGTCTTCTCACCCATGGTATTGCAAAACTCGTTTAAAAAATTTTCACACTCTTGTTCCAGTTGGCTCTTGAAGTTTTTCGCCCATTCTTCCTTCTCAGACCAGCCATCATCGGTTCACTTGTCACTATGTCCTGCCTTTCAGGATTCTTTTTTTTATTTAATCCTGTTAGCATGCTCTAGCTTCTGCAGCCTGTAAACTTTGTGTAGAGGTGTGTGTGTATGTGTGTACTCACCTAATTGTACTCATCTAATTGTAGTTCCATAGGTCGATTCACAGCTCCTGACCTTGCATCTTCACTGCTTGCGACTAATTCAACTCCTTCCTCCATGAAATTTAGCATACCTCTTCTTAAAGCTATGTATGGATCCTGTCTCCTCTACATCACTTTCCAGACTATTCGACTTCCTAACATCCCTGTGACTTATATGAGTCTTCAACTTCCAATTGTGACCTTTTGTTTCTCTGAAACATCCTGTCCCTATCCACCTTGTCAATTCCTCTCGGTATTTTATAAGTCATTATCATATCCCCTCTGTCTCTCCTGTTTTCCAGTGTTGTCAGGTTGATTTCCCTTAAACTCTCCTCGTAGCACATGCCCCTTAGCTTCGAGACTAGTCGTGTTGCAAACCTTTGCACTTTCTCTAATTTATTGACGTGCTTGACCAGGTATGGGTTCCAAACTGGTGCTGCATACTCAAACATGAGCGTGACGGACACAGTGTACAGTCTTGAACGATTCCTTACTGAGGTTTCGGAAAACTATTCTTAGGTTTGCCAGGCGCCCATATGCTACAATAGTTATTGGGTTGATGTGCGCCTCAGGAAATATGCTCGGTATTTTACTCACCCCAATAACTTTTTCCTTGACTAACGTTTGCAGTTTTTGGCCCCCTAGCTTGTACTCTCTCTGTGGTCATCTTTGCTCTTCCCCGATCTTTATGACTTTGCACTTCATTAGGTTCAATTCCAGGGGTCAGTTGCTGAACCAGGCTTGCAGCCTGTCAAGATCCCTTTGTAGTTCTGCCTGATCCTCATCCGATTTAATTCTCATTCCTTCATTTCTTCTGCAAACAGGGGCACTTCTGAGTTTTTCTTTCCGTCATAACATTCACAAATACCAAAAACGGCACCGGTCTTAGGACTGACCCCTGTGGAACCCCGCTCATCACAGACTTCCACTCTGAAACTTCGCAACGTACTATGACTTGTTGCCTCCCTATCAGGTATTCTCTGATCCATTGCAGTGCGTTTCCTGTTATACCTGCCTAATCCTCTAGTTTTTGCACTAATCTCTTGAGTATGTATTCACCTAGTTGTGCTAACCTAGCAGGGATCGAGTGACAGCTCCTGGACCTGCCTCTTCACTTGTCGCTACTAGGTCACTCTTCCTGCTCCATGAGCTTTATTATACCTCTTCTTAAAGCTATGTATGGATCCTGCCTCCACTACATCACTTCCCAGACTATTCCACTGCCTGACAACTCTGTGACTAAAGAAATACTTCCTAACATCACTGTGATTCATATGAGTCTTAAACTTCCAATTGTGACCCCTTGTTGCTGTGTATCATCTTTGGAACCTCCTGTCTTTGTCCACTTTGTCATTTCCTCTCAGTATTTCATATGTCGTTATCATATCTCCCCCCCTTATCTCTCCTGTCCTTCAGTGTCGTCAGGTCGATTTCAATTAACCTTTCCTCGTAGGACATACTCATTAGCTCCGTGACTAGTCTTGTTGTAAACTTTTGCACTTTCTCTAATATCCTTACGTGCTTAGCTAGGTGTGGGTTCCAAACTGGTGCTGCATACTCCAATATAGGCGTGACATACACGGTGAACAGGGTCCTGAACGATTCCTTATTGAGCCGTCGGAATGCTGTTCTTAGGTTTGATAGGTGCCCATATGTTGTAACAGTTATTTGGTTGATGTGCGCCTCAGGAGATGTGCCTGGTGTTATACTCACCCAAAGATCCTTTTCCTTGAGTAAGGTTTGTAGTCTCTGGCCCTTAGACCGTACTCTGTCTGCGGTCTTCTTTGCCCTTCCCCAATCTTCATGACTTTTCACTTGGGGGAGTTGAACTCCAAGAACCAGTTTCTGTACCAGGTCTGCAGCCTCTTTGTAGTTCTGCCTGGTCCTCGTCCAATTGAATTATCATCAACTTCACATCATCTGCAAAAAGGGACACTACTGAGTCTATTCCTACTGTCATATCGTACACATATACCAGAAACAGTATTGGTCCTAGGCCTGACCCCTGTGGAATAACGTTCGTCACAGGCGCCCACTATGACACCTTGTCATGTACCATGACTCGCTGATGTCTTCCCGACAGGTATTCCCTGATCCACTGCAGTGCCTTAACTGTTATACATGCCTGGTTCTCGAGCTTAAGCACTAATATATTGTGTGGAATTGTCAAAAGCCTTCATACAATGCAAGAAAATATCCCTCTCTCTCTCTCTTGTCTTTCTGCTGTCACCCTGTTTTAGAACTCCAGTAATAATAATATAATAATAAAAAATAATATCTTTATTTACTACAAGTACATGTACAAGGTATGCAGGTATAGCTGACATCAATGATATATTAATATACAGAAAGCCCTTTGTTATGCTGAGCATTTCGGGCAAATTAGGTTAGTGTCCCAGGATGCTATCCACACCAGTCGACTAACACCCAGGTACCCATTTTAATGATGGGTGAACATAGACAACAGGTGTAAAGAAACACGCCCAATGTTTCTACCCAGGCTGGGAATCGAACCCTGACCCTCGCCGTGTGAAGCGAGAGCTTTAGCCACCAGGCCACCAGAGCCCAACAAAGGATTTCCCGTCCCTGAAACTGTGCTGATTGTCGTTGATAAGCTCATTCCTTTCTACGTGCTCCACCACCCTTCTCCTGATAATCCATGACTTTGCATTCTATACATGTCACTGACACTGCTCTGTAGTTTAATGCTTCGTGCCTGTCTCTTTTTTTAAAAATTGGGACTACATTTGTCTTCCATACCTCATGTAATTGTCCTGTTTCGATAAATATGTTGAAGATTGTTGTTAGTGGCACACATATCGCCTCTGCACCTCTGGCGCCTTTGCCCCATCGCCTTAGAAGTATCTAGCTCGCATAACAGCCTCTTCACTTCTTCCTCGGTTGTATGTATTGTGTCCAACACTTGATGGTGTACGCCTCTCCGCCTTTCTGGAGTCCCTTCTGTCTTCTCAGTGAACACTTCTTTGAATCTCATGTTGAACTTCTCACATACTTCTCAGTCGTTTCTTGTGATCTCCCCTCCTTCCTTCCTCACCCTGATTACATTGTCCTTGACTGTTGTTTTCCTCTTGATGTAGCTGTACAACGGCTTTGAGTCAGAATTGGCTTTCGCTTCTATGCCATTTTTGTATTGTCGTTGGGTCTCCCTACTTACCTGTGCATATTCATTTAAGGTTCTACGACTGCTCTCGTTTTTTTCGTGGGTCCTTTGCCTTCTATACTTCTTCCATTCTCTATCACACTTGGTTTTGGCCTCACTACACCTTTGGGTGAACCAAGGGCTCTTGATGGCATGGTCGTGACCTATCACCTTCTCTACCTTCTGCCCCCTCACTTACTGATATCCCTGCTCCTAACAGCTCTTTCCCTAAATTCCTCAGCCTTGCTTGGTGGACTGATAGGGCCCTAATATAAGTCTTGTCTCCTTTTCTGTTGGACTCCTTGTTTAATAGAGATGTTCCTGCTTCAGATGTTATGTCTTTAGCATATTTACCTCATATTCTAGGGCCCGTATCCTGGCTTCTGCAGCTTCATCTTGTGATTCCCACTTCATCGTATCTGCCTCCATCCTCTTCTCCATTTTCACATAACGCTCACCTAGTTTGCTCTCCCAGTTTTGTTCCATCCTTTTACATAGCTCCTCCATCCATTCATCCTTACCAGGACCATCTTCCTCTGATCCCCTGAGTCTTCAACTTCCTCTCTGAGCCCCCATTTTTTATAATGGGTTACGTTTCGTAGTGCGTGTGTGTGCTGTTTGTGTGTGTGTGTACTCACCTAATTGTGGTTGCAGGGGTCGAGACTCAGCTCCTGGCCCCGCCTCTTCGCTGTCTACTACTGGGTCTCTGCTCTCCCTGCTCCATGAGCTTTATCATACCTTGTCTTAAAACTATGTATGGTTCCTGCCTCCACTATATCTTTCTCTAGTCCATTCCACTTCCTGACTACTCTGTGGCTGAAGAAATGTTTCCTGACATCCCTTTGACTCATCTGAGTCTTCAGCTTCCAGTTGTGTCCCCTTGTTTCTGTGTTCCCTCTCTGAAACAACCTGTCACTATCTACCCTGTCAATTCCCCGCAGTATTTTGTATGTCGTTATCATGTCTCCTCTGACCCTTCTTTCCTCCAGTGTTGTTAGTCCTATTTCCCTCAACCTTTCTTCATAAGACAGACCCCTGAGTTGTGGAACTAACCTTGTCGCAAACCTTTGCACTTTCTCTAGTTTCCTTACGTGCTTGACCAGGTGTGGGTTCCAGACTGGTGCTGCATATTCTAGTATGGGCCTGACGTACATGGTATACAGTGTCTTGAACGATTCCTTGTTAAGGTAACGCAACGCTAATCTAAGGTTTGCCAGACGCCCATATGCTGCCGCAGTTATCTGGTTGATGTGTGCCTCCGGAGGCGTGCTAGGCGTTATACTCACTCCAAGGTCTTTCTCCTTTGCCGAGGTTTGTAGCCTTTGTCCGCCTAGCTTGTACTCTGTCAGCGGTCTTCTTTGCCCTTCTCCGATCCTCATGACTTTGCATTTGGAGGATTGAATTCGA
>WNWK01040491.1:0-16944 GCA_009830355.1 Cherax destructor | reverse complement strand
CCACATAAGAATCACTTGGACAATGAAATATGGATCCCGGCTACAACCTATACAGGTGTGACAGAGTGAACAGGCAAAAGGGGGTTGGCCTGTATATCACAGAGTCACTTATATGTTCAGAACTACTAAATGCCTCAAATGATGTAGTTGAAGTATTAGCAATAAAGGTCGAGAATCAAAACCTGGTCATCGTGGTTGTCTACAAGCCCCGGGATGCAACGTCCCAACAATTCCAGGAACAGCTTCTAAAAATTGACCACTGTCTGGAAAATCTTCCAGCTCCTGCCTCCAACATCTTGCTACTGGGGGATTTCAACCTCAGGCACCTAAAATGGAGGAATATTGCAAACAATGTGGTAGCAGAGATAACACCAGGAGGCAGCTCAGATGAAAATTCACACATGCATGAACTTTTAAATCTCTGCACCAAGTTCACCTTAAACCAGCAAATAGTAGAGCCCACAAGATTAGAGAATACGCTGGACCTCATCTTCACCAACAATGATGATCTGATACGAAATGTCATCATATCAAAAACAATATACTCAGATCACAACATAATAGAGGTCCAGACATGCATGCAGGGAGCCCCAGATCAACAAAATGTGATCAGCCGTGAGGGAGCTTTCTCCAAATTCAACTTCAATAACAAAAACATAAGGTGGGACAAAGTAAACCAAGTTCTAAATGATATAAACTGGGAAGATTGCCTAAGCATCACGGATCCCAACCTATGTCTAGAACAAATTAACTCTGTGGTACTTGAGGTTTGCTCAAGGCAAATTCCCTTAAGGAAAAGGAGGAGAAGATGCAAACTAGAAAGAGAGAGGCGCTCCCTATACAGGCGAAGGCACAGAATAACGGAGCGGCTACAGGAGGCCAATATCTCTGAAATACGTAGGGAGACACTAGTCAGAGAAATAGCAAACATCGAATTAAAACTAAAGGAATCTTATAGGAATCAAGAGACACAGGAAGAACTAAGAGCCATAAATGAAATTGAAAGAAACCCTAAGTATTTCTTTTCCTATGCAAAATCAAAGTCAAGAACAACAACCAGTATTGGGCCCCTACTTAAACCGGATGGGTCCTACACAGATGACAGTGTGTTGTGGGGTTCTTTTCATAGATTTGGTAATATTAACAGACGATGAGCTTGGGTTTTGGTAGCGTTTAATGAGGCGTTGGATATATGGGAGCTGAGAGCCTATGCCTGTGTCCGTCTGTCCTGCACTGAGTCTGGATGGTAACTGACTACTAGGCCGTCCGGCGCTGAGGCATTCAAAAGGCAGGCCTATCATTGGCTAATGCCAGATCACATGGGCAGAGGTTGGAAATCACGTGAACAGCCGTGGTGCAGCCGTTAAAAATACTAACCGCACAGCTCGGGCATGCTACGTATGGCGTCTCGACATACAACTATACAAACTAAGGGCAACAGGCAACAACTCTCAGCTGATTCTATACAATGTCAAAGTACACAACAGTTAACATTATACTTCACATGGATATTATCGTGACGGAATAATCTACATTACTATATGATGCATCATGAGGGATTAGTACCAAACTTGCACACGAGTGTCACTCCCTATGAAAGCAAAAGACTCGGCAGACGATGTAACATCCCCCCAATGAAAAGCAGGGGTGCCACTAGCACGTTGAGAGACAGCACAATAAGTGTCAGGGTCCCAAGACTGTTCAACTGCCTCCCAGCATACATAAGGGGGATTACCAACAAACCCCTGGCTGTATTCAAGCAGGCACTGGACAGGCACCTAAAGTCGGTGCCTGACCAGCCAGGCTGTGGTTCGTACGTTGGACTTCGTGCGGCCAGCAGTAACAGCCTGGTTGATCAGGCTCTGATCCAACATGAGGCCTGGTCACAAACCTGGCCGCAGGGGCGTTGACCCCTGGAACTCTCTCCAGGTAAACTCCAGGTAAACATATTATATATTATATATAATATTATATATATTATATATATATATATATATATATATATATATATATATATATATATACGTATATATGTGTGTGTGTGTGTGTGTGTGCAAAAAGATCACAGTAAACAGGTGATATCTAAATATGCAAGACAACCACTATGAAAAATGTTGGTTCTCCCTTACCATGAAAACTTGGTTGATATGCCTTACTTTCTTAAGAATTTTAATATCAAAGTTGTATTTAAAAATCTTGATACAGTAAAAGACTTTGATAAAAATTCCCCAAAATGCTGACGGATGTGTCTATAAGATTCACTGTAAAATATGCGATAAAGTTTATTATGGTCAAACTGGTAAAAGTCTTGAACTAAGATTAAAACAACATAAATATAGCATTAGAACTGGACAAGATTCTAATGCTCTATTTATTCATGGAGAGATTTTAACCATCCAATTGATTTTCAAAATGCTGAGAAGGTTGTATCAAGCAAGTCCATGGTTGAGAGAATATAATAGAATCATGTTTCATTAAAAGCATTTTGAAAATAATATGAATATTTCTTTTGGTTTATATAAATTGGATTCATTTATAAATAATAAAATTTGGGAAGAATTTAATGATAAATTGGACTAATCTTAATTCTTGGGAAGAGTTTCAGGTCCTTTCTTATGTTCCTCTTCACAGAGTCGTGAGATGTTACGCTACTGTGAGGTGTAGTCTTTGTTAGTGTGATGTGACTGTGAGGTGTAGTCTTTGTTAGTATGATGTGACTGTGAGGTGTGGTCTTTGTTAGTATGATGTGTCTGTGAGGTGTAGTCTTTGTTAGTATGATGTGTCTGTGAGGTGTAGTCTTTGTTAGTATGATGTGACTGTGAGGTGTAGTCTTTGTTAGTATGATGTGACTGTGAGGTGTGGTCTTTGTTAGTATGATGTGACTGTGAGGTGTGGTCTTTGTTAGTATGATGTGTCTGTGAGGTGTAGTCTTTGTTAGTATGATGTGTCTGTGAGGTGTAGTCTTTGTTAGTATGATGTGACTGTGAGGTGTAGTCTTTGTTAGTATGATGTGACTGTGAGGTGTAGTCTTTGTTAGTATGATGTGACTGTGAGGTGTAGTCTTTGTTAGTATGATGTGACTGTGA
This sequence comes from Cherax destructor, assembly GCA_009830355.1. Taxonomy (NCBI): domain Eukaryota; kingdom Metazoa; phylum Arthropoda; class Malacostraca; order Decapoda; family Parastacidae; genus Cherax; species Cherax destructor. Next base: position 13,858 of record WNWK01040491.1, on the reverse strand, counting down.
GGTGTAGTCTTTGTTAGTATGATGTGACTGTGAGGTGTAGTCTTTGTTAGTATGATGTGACTGTGAGGTGTAGTCTTTGTTAGTATGATGTGTCTGTGAGGTGTAGTCTTTGTTAGTATGATGTGACTGTGAGGTGTAGTCTTTGTTAGTATGATGTGACTGTGAGGTGTAGTCTTTGTTAGTATGATGTGACTGTGAGGTGTGTCTTTGTTAGTATGATGTGACTGTGAGGTGTAGTCTTTGTTAGTATGATGTGACTGTGAGGTGTAGTCTTTGTTAGTATGATGTGACTGTGAGGTGTAGTCTTTGTTAGTATGATGTGACTGTGAGGTGTAGTCTTTGTTAGTATGATGTGACTGTGAGGTGTAGTCTTTGTTAGTATGATGTGACTGTGAGGTGTAGTCTTTGTTAGTATGATGTGACTGTGAGGTGTAGTCTTGTTAGAGATGACGGGTGTGTCTTTGTTGTATGATGTACTGTGAGTGTGTCTTTGTTAGTATATGCGTGAGTGTGTCTTTTAGTATGATGTGACTGTAGTGAGTCTTTGTTAATGATGACGTGAGTGGTCTTGTTAGTATGATGCTGTGAGTAGTCTTGTTTGATGTGCGTGAGTGTGTCTGTTATATGATGTGACTTGGTGGTCTTGTTAGTTGATGTGCTGAGTGGTCTTGTTATAGATGCTGTGAGTGTGTCTTTTTGTTGATGGACTGTGAGGTGGTTTTGTTGTATGATGGCTTGAGGTGGTCTTTGTTATATGATGTGCGTGAGTGTAGTCTTTTTTTAGCTTAGTTTTATGATGTGACTGTGAGTGTGTCTTTGTTGATGTGCTGTGAGGTGTGTCTTTGTTAGTATGTGACTGTGGGTGCTTGTTGTATGTGACTGTGAGTGTGTCTTTGTTATATGATGTGCTGTGAGTGTGTCTTTGTTAGTGATGTGACTTGAGTGTCTTGTTGTATGATGACTGTGATCGTGTATACTTAGTTGTAGATTACTGTGAGTAGTCTTTTAGTGTGTACTGTATTTCTTTGTTATAGTGATTATTGTCTTTGTTAGTATGATGTGACTGTAGGTGTGGTCTTTGTTAGTATGATGTGACTGTGAGTGTGTCTTTGTTAGTATGATGTGACTGTGAGTGAGTCTTTGTTAGTATGATGTGACTGTGAGTGTGGTTTTGTTAGATGTTAAGTCTTTGTTAGTATGATGTGACTGTGAGGTGTAGTCTTTGTTAGTATGATGTGACTGTGAGTGTAGGGTTTTGTTGTATGATGTGATGTGAGGTGTAGTTTTGTTAGTATGATGTGACTGTGAGGTGTGTCTTTGTTAGTATGATTGACTGTGAGGTGTGTTTGTTAGTATGATGTGACGTGAGTGTGTCTTGTTAGTATGATGTGACTGTGAGGTGTAGTCTTGTTAGTATGATGTGCTGTGAGTGTGTCTTTGTTAGTATGATGACTGTGAGGTGTAGTCTTTGTTAGTATGATGTGCTGTGAGGTGTAGTCTTTGTTAGTTGATGTGAGGTGTCTTTTAGTATGATGTGCGTAGGTGTAGTCTTGTTAGTATGATGTCTGTAGGTGAGTTTTGTTAGTATGATGTGACTGTGAGGTGTGTCTTTGTTAGTATGATGTGACTGTAGTGTAGTCTTTGTTGATGTATGAGGTGTCTTGTTGGATGTTGTGTGAGTGTCTTTGTTAGTATGATGTGCTGTGAGTGTGGTCTTTGTTAGTATGATGTCTGTGAGTGTAGTCTTTGTTAGTATGATGTCTGTGAGGTAGCTTGTTAGTGAGATGTGAGTGTAGTCTTGTTAGGAGTCTGTGAGTGTGTCTTGTTAGTATGATGTGCTGTGAGGTGTGTCTTTGTTGTATGATGTGCTGTGAGTGTGTCTTGTTAGTATGATGTGTTGAGGTGTGTCTTGTTAGTATGATGTGACTGTGAGTGTAGTCTTTGTTAGTATGATGTGACTGTGAGGTGTAGTCTTTGTTGTATGATGTGATGATGTGTTTGTTAGAGTGTGTGAGGTGTAGTCTTTGTTAGTATGATGTGACTGTGAGGTGTGGTCTTTGTTAGTATGATGTGACTGTGAGGTGTAGTCTTTGTTAGTATGATGTGACTGTGAGGTGTAGTCTTTGTTAGTATGATGTGCTGTGAGGTGTAGTCTTTGTTAGTATGATGTGACTGTGAGGTGTAGTCTTTGTTAGTATGATGTGACTGTGAGGTGTGGTCTTTGTTAGTATGATGTGACTGTGAGGTGTGTCTTTGTTAGTATGATGTGACTGTGAGGTGTGGTCTTTGTTAGTATGATGTGATTGTGAGGTGTAGTCTTTGTTAGTATGATGTGTCTGTGAGGTGTAGTCTTTGTTAGTATGATGTGCTGTGAGGTGTAGTCTTTGTTAGTATGATGTGACTGTGAGGTGTGGTCTTTGTTAGTATGATGTGACTGTGAGGTGTGGTCTTTGTTAGTATGATGTGACTGTGAGGTGTAGTCTTTGTTAGTATGATGTGACTGTGAGGTGTAGTCTTTGTTAGTATGATGTGCTGTGAGGTGTAGTCTTTGTTAGTATGATGTGTCTGTGAGGTGTAGTCTTTGTTAGTATGATGTGCTGTGAGGTGTAGTCTTTGTTAGTATGATGTGACTGTGAGGTGTAGTCTTTGTTAGATGATGTGACTGTGAGGTGTAGTCTTTGTTAGTATGATGTGACTGTGAGGTGTAGTCTTTGTTAGTATGATGTGACTGTGAGGTGTAGTCTTTGTTAGTATGATGTGTCTGTGAGGTGTGGTCTTTGTTAGTATGATGTGTCTGTGAGGTGTGGTCTTGCCCCTTATATAAGCCTTTCTGTCATGTTTCCTTTTATAGTTCCTTGATAATGTGAGTAGTCACGAAAGCGCTTGGAATTCCTCTATTTTTCATAGTGGTTGTCTTGCTATATATATATATATATATATATATATATATATATATATATATATATATATATATATATATATATATATATATATATATATATATATATATATATATATATATATATATATATATATATATATATATATATATATATATAAATATATATATAATATATATGTGTGTGTACTCACCTAGTTGTTGTGGTTGCAGGGGTCGAGACATAGCTCCTGGCCCCGCCTCTTCACTGGCCGCTACTGGGTCACTCTTCCTGCGCCATGAGCTTTATCATACCTCTTCTTAAAGCTGTGTATGGAGCCTGCCTCCACTACATCGCTTCCCAAGCTATTCCACTTCCCGACTACTCTGTGACTGAAGAAATACTTCCTAACATCCCTGTGATTCATCTGAGTCTTCAACTTCCAACTGTGTTCCCTTGTTGCTGTGTCCCATCTCTGGAACATTCTGTCTCAGTCAACCTTGTCAATTCCTCTCAGTATTTTATATGTCGTTATCATGTCCCCCCTATCTCTCCTGTCCTCCAGTGTCGTCAGATCGATTTCCCTTAACCTCTCCTCGTAGGACATACCCCTTAGCTCCGGGACTAGTCTTGTTGCAAACCTTTGCACTTTCTCTAGTTTCTTTACGTGCTTGGATAAATGTGGGTTCCAAACTGGTGCTGCATACTCCAGTATGGGCCTAACGTACACAGTGTACAGGGTCCTGAACGATTCTTTATTAAGATGTCTGAATGCTGTTCTTAGGTTAGCTAGGCGCCCATATGCTGCAGCAGTTATTTGGTTGATGTGCGCCTCAGGAGATGTGCCCGGTGTTATACTCACCCCCAAGATCTTTTTCCTTGAGGGAGGTTTGTAGTCTCTGACCCCCTAGACTGTACTCCGTCTGCGGTCTTCTTTGCCCTTCCCCAATCTTCATGACTTTGCACTTGGTTGGGTTGAACTCCAGGAGCCAGTTGCTGGACCAGGCTTGCAGCCTATCCAGATCCCTTTGTAGTTCTGCCTGGTCCTCTTCCGATTGAATTCTTCTCATTAACTTCACATCATCTGCAAACAGGGACACTTCGGAGTCTATTCCTTCCGTCATGTCGTTCACAAACACCACAAAAACACACCTAGTTGTGGTTGCAGGGGTCGAGTCGTAGCTCCTGGCCCCGCCTCTTCACTGTCCGCTACTGGGTCACTCTCCCTGCGCTATGAGCTTTATCATACCTCTTCTTACAGCTATGAATGGATCCTGCCTCCACTACATCACTTCCCAAACTATTCCACTTCCTGACCACTCTGTGACTGAAGAAATACTTCCTAACATCCCTGTGATTCACCTGTGTGTGTGTGTATTTGTACATGTAAAGTGTATCGTGGTGAGCCATGTACACTAAGTGTACATTGTTAAGTAACCAGATGTAACCATAGGACCCCAGTGAAAATAAGTCACTCTGTCTGACTTTTTTGGATATCCTCGAGGGTTCTCTACACATATACTGGTATGTATGGTAATCTATGTAACTGTATTTGTGTATACCTGAATAAACTTACTTAGTCAGGTTGCGTGACCAGCTGTGTTACAGCTGGTCACAACCTCCCAACAGGATATAACACTATCAGCATTTCGGAGAAATGTTGGATGTTATCGCTAGGCGATAGTCGTGGCTTGATAAATGTTAACATATCATGTTAAGTAACTTTATTTAGGTACAGGTGCACATAATTATCGTACATAGTGTAACTTGCCCACCAGCATGATACAAGAAAGTCAAAAGTGACTTATTTCCATAGGTGTCCTTGTATTTCCATTGGGGTCCTTGTATTTCCGTTGAGGGTCCTTGTTTCCATTGGGGTCCTTGTATTTCCATAGGTGTCCTTGTATTTCCATTGGGGTCCTTGTATTTCCGTTGAGGGTCCTTGTTTCCATTGGGGTCCTTGTATTTCCATTGGGGTCCTTGTATTTCCATTGGGTCCTTGTATTTCCATTGGGGTCCTTGTATTTCCATTGGGGTCCTTGTATTTCCATTGGGTCCTTGTCCATTGGGTCCGTATTTCCATTTTAGTTGTATTGGGTCCTTATTATTTCCATTGGGTCCTTGTATTTCCATTGGGGTCCTTGTATTTCCATTGGGGTCCTTGTATTTCTTTGAGGTCTATTCCATTGGGGTCCTTGTATTTCCATTGGGGTCCTTGTATTTCCATTGGGTCCTTGTAGTTCCATTGAGGGTCCTTGTATTTTCATTGGGGTCCTTGTATTTCCAGTTGAGGGTCCTTGTATTTCCATTGGGTCCTTGTATTTCCATTGTCCTTTATTTCCATTGGGTCCTTGTATTTCCATTGGGCCCTTGTATTTCCATTGTCTTGTATTTCCATTGGGGTCCTTGTATTTCCATTGGGTCCTTGTATTTCCATTGGGGTCCTTGTATTTCCATTGGGGTCCTTTATTTCCATTGAGGGTCCTTGTATTTCCATTGGGGTCCTTGTATTTCCGTTAAGGGTTCTTGTATTTCCATTGGGGTCCTTGTATTTTCATTAGGGTCTTTGTATTTCCATTGGGGTCCTTGTATTTCCATTGGGTCCTTGTATTTTCACTGGGGTTCTTGTATTTCCATTGGGGTCCATGTATTTCCATTGAGGGTCCTTGTATTTCCATTGAGGGTCCTTGTATTTCCGTTGAGGGTCCTTGTATTTCCATTGGGGTCCTTGTATTTCCATTGGGGTCCTTGTATTTCTATTGGGGTCCTTGTATTTCCTTTGAGGGTCCTTGTATTTCCTTTGGTGTCCTTGTATTTTCATTTGGGTCCATGTATTTTTATTGGAGTCCTTGTATTTCCGTTGAGGGTCCTTGTATTTCCATTGGGGTCCTTGTATTTTTATTGGGGTCCTTGTATTTCCAATGGGGTCCTTGTATTTTCATTGGGGTCCTTGTATTTCCATTGGGGTCCTTGTATTTCCATTGGGGTCCTTGTATTTACATCGGGGTCCTTGTATTTCCATTGGGGTCCTTGTATTTCCATTGGAGTCCTTGTATTTCCGTTGAGGGTCCTTGTATTTCCATTGGGGTCCTTGTATTTCCATTGGGGTCCTTGTATTTCTATTGGGGTCCTTGTATTTCCTTTGAGGGTCCTTGTATTTCCTTTGGTGTCCTTGTATTTTCATTTGGGTCCATGTATTTTTATTGGAGTCCTTGTATTTCCGTTGAGGGTCCTTGTATTTCCATTGGGGTCCTTGTATTTTTATTGGGGTCCTTGTATTTCCAATGGGGTCCTTGTATTTTCATTGGGGTCCTTGTATTTCCATTGGGGTCCTTGTATTTCCATTGGGGTCCTTGTATTTACATCGGGGTCCTTGTATTTCCATTGGGGTCCTTGTATTTCCATTGGAGTCCTTGTATTTCCGTTGAGGGTCCTTGTATTTCCATTGGGGTCCTTGTATTTCCATTGGGGTCCTTGTATTTCCATTGGGGTCTTTGTATTTCCATTGGGGTCCTTGTATTTCCATTGGAGTCTTTGTATTTCCGTTGAGGGTCCTTGTATTTCCATTGGGGTCTTTGTATTTCCATTGGGGTCCTTGTATTTCCATTGGAGTCCTTGTATTTCCGTTGAGGGTCCTTGTATTTCCATTGGGGTCCTTGTATTTACATTGGGGTCCTTGTATTTCCATTGGGGTCCTTGTATTTTCATTGGGGTCCTTGTATTTCCATTGGGGTCCTTGTATTTCCATTGGGGTCCTTGTATTTCCATTGGGGTCCTTGTATTTCCATTGGGGTCCTTGTATTTCCATTGGGGTCCTTGTATTTCCATTGGGGTCCTTGTATTTCCATTGGGGTCCATGTATTTCCATTGGGGTCCTTGTATTTCCATTGGGGTCCTTGTATTTCCATTGGGGTCCTTGTATTTCCATTGGGGTCCTTGTATTTCCATTGGGGTCCTTGTATTTCCATTGGGGTCCTTGTATTTCCATTGGGGTCCTTGTATTTCCATTGGGGTCCTTGTATTTCCATTAAGGTCCTTGTATTTCCATTGGGGTCCTTGTATTTCCATTGGGGTCCTTGTAAGTTGTAAGCTGAAAGTTTCAGTAGGAATCAATCGTGATTATATAATTTAAAACAGCCAGTGTCATCCACAGTTGAACAGCATATGGAAAGGCCTTAAAGGTACGTGATAGAGGGACTTGGAAAGGCCTTAAAGGTACGTGATAGAGGGACTTGGAAAGGCCTTAAAGGTACGTGATAGAGGGACTTGGAAAGGCTTTAAAGGTACGTGATAGAGGGACTTGGAAAGGCATTAAAGGTACGTGATAGAGGGACTTGGAAAGGCCTTAAAGGTACGTGATAGAGGGACTTGAAAAGGCATTAAAGGTACGTGATAGAGGGACTTGGAAAGGCCTTAAAGGTACGTGATAGAGGGACTTGGAAAGGCATTAAAGGTACGTGATAGAGGGACTTGGAAAGGCCTTAAAGGTACGTGATAGAGGGACTTGGAAAGGCCTTAAAGGTACGTGATAGAGGGACTTGGAAAGGCATTAAAGATACGTGATAGAGGGACTTGGAAAGGCCTTAAAGGTACGTGATAGAGTGACTTGGAAAGGCCTTCATGGTACGTGATAGAGTGACTTGAAAAGGCCTTAAAGGTATGTGATAGAGGGACTTGGAAAGGCCTTAAAGGTACGTGATAGAGGGACTTGGAAAGGCATTAGAGGTACATGATAGAGGGACTTGGAAAGGCCTTCATGGTACGTGATAGAGGGACTTGGAGAGGCCTTCATGGTACGTGATAGAGGGACTTGGAAAGGCCTACATGGTATGTGATAGAGGGACTTGGAAAGGCCTTCATGGTATGTGACAGAGGGACTTGAAAACAGAGATGACTTGTTGTGATAAAAACACAGGCCTTATTCCTAGGCTTTATTGAACACAGAACCCATGGTACATGTCTGCAACAGAAGAAAATACATCTAATGACTGCTGTTGCAGGACAGGTGATGTAAGGTGCATATGTCCTCAGAAAAGCTATAGCTACTGGCGACATATTTAAGCTTACCATGTAATCTGCATCACGAATGTATCTGTGTAAGAGAGAGACCACACGCCATGCTGGGCCATCGCTGTACTATGTTTGTTGTTATTGTAAGGGGCCCCTGAGGTGGTGCAGTATTGTGTCCTGCTGCGGCTCCCCACAAGAGCGGTATCACTACATGACTGTCCCCTTTTTTTGGTGCCACATTATCTTTCTGGTTGCACCATGATTCTTGTCCTCTCCCTCACTTGGGTATTCCACTATGCCTCGTGCATCTCCTTCATCAATTTCAATTATTCTAGCCATCCCTCCTGCCTTCCAATCAACACTTCCTTCAATTCATTCTTTCGAAACGTATCATACTGGTATCTTTCTACGCATTTCCTTCTACTAACAATCTACCTACGCCAGTGATCAATCTCAATCACGCCACTATAAATGTGATCAATTAGATCTACAAGCTATATAAAATTGTAGCAACACTGCAGTATGCCTACTGGCCTATACTTGGTAGGTCTTTCTCAAAGTATGGGCCACTAGACCCTCTGTAGTACTTCTCCATTCTTGTGTTGTTGTGTTCTTATAGCTTGTAAACACAATAGATCAACGAACACTAACTTAAGTGCATACAGAAGTCAGTTCACTACTCATCCAGAGGTCAGTCCCTCAGGATTTCATCCACTAGTCATCCATAGGTCAATCCCTCAGGATTTCATCCACTAGTCATCCAGAGGTCAATCCCTCAGGATTTCATCCACTAGTCATCCAGAGGTCAATCCCTCAGGATTTCATCCACTAGTCATCCATAGGTCAATCCCTCAGGATTTCATCCACTAGTCATCCAGAGGTCAATCCCTCAGGATTTCATCCACTAGTCATCCAGAAGTCAATCCCTCAGGATTTCATCCACTAGTCATCCATTGTCGTAAACAAAAATATTTTATTTTTGCCTCAGGAAATGCCAGTGTAGTGAGTTATAAGAACATAAGAACATAAGAAAGAAGGAACACTGCAGCAGGCCTACTGGCCCATGCGAGGCAGTTCCAAGTCTCCCACCGGCTTAAGCCAATGCCCCGACCCAGTAAGGTCAGGTTACATTCACTTAAGGAAGGAGCACGGCATCTGACCTAGTAGCACAAGCTAGTCAGGACCAACTCACACCCACCCGCACCCACTCATATATTTATCTAGCCTATTTTTAAAACTGCACAACGTTTTAGCCTCTATAACTGTACTCGGAAGTTTGTTCCACTCATCGACAACTCTATTACCAAACCAATGCTTTCCTATATCCTTCCTGAATCTGAATTTATCCAACTTAAAGCCATTGTTGCGAGTCCTGTCAATACTAGATATTTTTAGCACGCTATTCGCATCCCCTTTATTTATTCCTGTTTTCCATTTATACACCTCAATCATATCCCCCCTAATTCTACGCCTTTCTAGAGAGTGCAGATTCAGGGCCCTCAGTCTATCCTCATAGGGAAGATTTCTGATACATGGGATTAACTTAGTCATCCTCCTTTGTACGTTTTCCAGAGCATTTATATCCATTCTGTAATACGGTGACCAAAACTGTGCAGCATAATCTAGATGAGGCCTAACCAAGAATATATAGAGTTGAAGAACAACCTGAGGACTCCTATTATTTATGCTTCTTGATATGAAGCCAAGGATTCTGTTCGCTTTATATTGCTGTAGATAAAAGCGTGTGAATTACTGCAGTATCCCCTCACCACAGTACCTTACATAGCTATGAGAACATTTGTACCACAGGTCCCTCGACCCATTATGTACCTCTGTTATGTTGAGGTACAGTCCCTGGATCCATTATGTGTCTCTTTAATGTTGAGGTACAGTCCTTGGACCCATTATGTGCCTCTAATCTATGGATTACCACCCACAGGATAGTCATGGTTACATAATAAAGCTATTTAAATTCAGCATTTCGACACTGACCTCCATTACACTGCTATAGTACTAAGACAATGTTAACGAATATTTATACGTAAGGGTGTTACGAAGGCAGTATAACATTGTGCTTCGATGGTGGAAGAAGAAATTAAGTCAGATTAAGTTACTGAGAGGTACATAATATAATACGTGGAAACCAGAAGCTAGCGCAGGAGGGCCCAGAGAATCCCCTTGCACCATGCTTCACGTCGCGCGCCTTAATTAATTAAAGAACTGATGCGCATGTATGCTGTATGGTAGTTACATTGTGGGACCAGGAGCTAGGTTGATGAATTGGACACATGTATAGCACCTCATTGTGGGACCAGGAGCTAGACTGATGAATTGAACGCATGTATAGCACTTCATTGTGGGACCAGGAGCTAGACTGATGAATTGGACGCATGTATAGCACTTCATTGTGGGACCAGGAGCTAGACTGATGAATTGGACGCATGTATAGCACCTCATTGTGGGACCAGGAGCTAGACTGATGAATTGGACGCATGTATAGCACCTCATTGTGGGACCAGGAGCTAGACTGATGAATTGGACGCATGTATAGCACCTCATTGTGGGACCAGGAGCTGACTGATGAATTGGACCATGTATAGCACCTCATTGTGGGACCAGGAGCTAGACTGATGAATTGACGCATGTATAACACCTCATTGTGGGACCAGGAGCTAGACTGATGAATTAGAACACAAGAGCCTACACTATCTAATAGCCTCACACGTTTCTTGGCCAAAAATCTATTTGTTTTAGCCAATAATACTTTTTACATAGGGTAGAATGAACCCGGATAAGAGTTAAGATAGTGGAGGCATGTTATGTTCATGTCATTATCTTATCTGTTTCCTCCTCCCACACACTTCGTGACGGATCTCTGAAAATAGTGATGCTTAGGTTCCAGGGTCTCTAGTGCCTGGGCCCCTAGTGCCTGGGTCTCTAGTGCCTGGACCCCTAGTACCAGGTTCCCAGAAGCGATTTTTAGTCCACATTGGTTAAATTTTGGGGGTCTACTGTATGAGAAGGGGTTGTGAAGGGGCCCCATAGCAGTTCAAGCTTCAGGGCCCCCATAGCAGTTCAAGCTTCAGGGATCCCATAGCAGTTCAAGCTTCAGGGGCCCCATAACAGTTCAAGCTTCAGGGCCCCATAAGTTCAAGCTTCAGGGGCCCCATACCAGTTCAAGCTTCAGGGTCCCCATAGCAGTTCAAGCTTCAGGGCCCTGAAGCTCCCCCATAACAGTCCAAGCTTCAGGGCCCCCAAAAATGTAGGTCCCACACTGCAACTCACTGCCTTTTTAGGGGCCTTAGGCACCGTCGTGTCTATTCCTGATAGATCAATAGATTGTTGTGGTCTGCAATAATTGGGTAACTTGTGTTTTCTATGGGATATTAAGGCACTTGTTTTATTATGACTCGTTTGAGCTCCAGTTCCTGGGCCTGTGATTGTTGACTTACAGTTCCTGGGCCTGTGATCGTTGAGTTACAGTTCCTGAGTCTGTGACTGTTGAGTTACAGTTCCTGAGTCTGTGAGTGTTGAGTTACAGTTCCTGAGTCTGTGATTGAGTTACAGGATTAATACAGTGTGCTACAGAAAGCGACCCAGGTTACCAGGGCAGCATGAAGACACCTTGTATCTATTATGTATCCCTTGTATCTATGTATCCCTTGTATCTATGTATCCCTTGTATCTATGTATCCCTTGTATCTATGTATCCCTTGTATCTATGTATCCCTTGTATCCAAGTATCCCTTGTTTCTATGTATCCCTTGTATCCAAGTATCCCTTGTATCTAAGTATCCCTTGTATCCAAGTATCCCTTGTGTCTATGTATTCCTTGTTTCTATGTATCCTTGTATCCAAGTATCCCTTGTTTCTATGTATTCCTTGTATCCAAGTATCCTTGTATCCAAGTATCCCTTGTATCCAAGTATCCCTTGTATCCAAGTATCCCTTGTATCCAAGTATCCCTTGTTTCTATGTATTCCTTGTTTCTATGTATCCCTTATATCCAAGTAGCCCTTGTTTCTATGTATCCCTTGTATCCAAGTATCCCTTGTTTCTATGTATTCCTTGAAAATTATCACAATCTTGTGTTTACATTCCTGATCAGTTGTGTCAATCATGGCGCAACATGTCAAAATTTTCCTGTTGCGCTTATTTACGCTCGTGTGGGCTTAAAACACCTTATATATGTATTGTGTGTGTATAATGGGGCGAAATGCGCACTGTTTCGTAAGGCAATGGGTCTATTACATCAGCCAGAAGGTAGAAATGTGCTCAAATACGTACATGGGTTGCATTCGTATTTGCATGTCAACAAACGTTCCGTGCAGAGGCTGTCCAGGATGCCAAATTTCCTCTTAGTTATTTAATGTTTTTTAGCATTGTTTTAGCCATCGTGATTTATATTATCGTTGTAATCTAATGTTTTGTGGTTGTTTTAGCTGATTTGTAGGTCAGTAAAGTGGTTGAAAGTGGTGAAAATGAGTGTAATAAGAGGGATGTTTCGGGAGATGTGGCACATCTGATCACATGATGCAAGTGACGCAGTTAACAAGAATATCCCGAGCTGATATTACCTTATATTTACAAATTGGTAATATGTGGGGGATTTCTAACTTCTAATCACCCTGAGTGAAAAGTATTTTATCTACATGCACGGTAGGTGATGCATAAATGTAAGAAATACGGATGAAATACACTGAAATATGGTCACTATGGTTGAAATTCCAGCGGAATTTAGCAACTGAGGTGAAAGGCATCACCCAGTGGGTGCTGCTGCTGGACCTCAGTCACCACCACACCACGGAGGAGAGTGTATGTTTTTCTCTCCCTCTTCATTTCTGCCTATAATCGCCCCACTTACGTAAGGTCAGTGTATTATATATCCATATTTCTATAATTAAGTCCCCTGGGTTGTCTTCTGGGAAGTGGTTGTCCATAAAATAGCTGGTTTATCTAATGTCTTTGTCTGGTATTGATATTATAGATGACACACCTCTTTTAAGAGTGACGAAATCTTGATCCGAGAAACTGGATCTATTATTACCATCATTCGTAAAATTTATCAACATTAGGTTGGTTTTATCACGGATATTATTACGCAAATGCAAGAAATATTTCTGAATCTTACTCCGCCAGCGGTAGATCTGGGACTCATCTTATAATACCTCTAGGCCTTTCATGTTGCCGTCATCACATCATCAGGAGCTTCCAATGTTGTAGAAATGAGTAGGAAGTCCTAGCAGATTCGCTTATTAATTATTATTATATTATTATTATTATTATTATTATTATTGTAAACGAGAGAGACTGAGAATAAGAAACTGAGGGCGGTCAGCCGAACGCATATTATACGTGTCCAGTTTCTGGTCATACACGTTCGTGACGCGTTATGCGCGTGTTTGTGTTAAGGTGTCCCATAGCTGGGTCGGTAGCGAACTCACCTCACACACTAAGGACCGGAGTTCGAATCCCCGGTACGGCTGGATAACATTAGGGACGTGTTTCCACAAGACACCTGCTGTCCCTGTTCACCCATCAGTAAAAATAGGTACTTGGTGCTAGTGGACTGGTGTGGGACGCATCCTGGGTGTTAGTGGACTGGTGTGTGTGGCATCCTGGGTGTCTGTGGACTGGTGTGGGTGGCATCTTGGGTGTTAGTGGACTGGTGTGGGTCGCATCCTGGGTGTTTGTGGACTGGTGTGGATCGAATCCTGGGTGTTTGTGGACTGGTGGGTCGCATCCTGGGTGTTAGTGGACTGGTGTGGGTCGCATCCTGGGTGTTAGTGGACTGGTGTGGGTCGCATCCTGGGTGTTAGTGGACTGGTGTGGGTCGCATCCTGGGTGTTTGTGGACTGGTGTGGGTCGCATCCTGGGTGTTAGTGGACTGGTGTGAAGTAGATATTACAAGATGGCCAATAATATGCCTAGGTATGCCTAGGCTTTTCAGGCAGTCTTATGATAGGTCT
>WNWK01040490.1:0-16944 GCA_009830355.1 Cherax destructor | reverse complement strand
AAACTACATCGGAGTATAAAAAAAATTCTAACCACACAATAAGGAAAACTAATATAAAGATGGGGGACATGTCAGAGGATCTGAACTTCAAGGACCATAAAAAGGGGAAACGCATCTGGGAAAAATGACAGGGGGGTTGGGAAAACCCCAAAAACCGGGAAGCCAACCCGGGGCTCTTCAGGTCGCTTGTTCTATTTGGCAAAAGACTCGGCAGCGTGAAATCCCCCCAATGAAAAGCAGGTAACTCCCCTTTGAGAAAACCAAAAGTGTGAGGGCCCAAGACTTTCAACTGCCCCACGTACATAAGGGGAATTCCCAAACCCCTGGCTGTCTTCAAGAGGCACTGACAAGTCCTAAAGTCAGTGCCAGCCAGCGGGCTGTGGGTTTCCTGGGTTTTTCGTGGGGAAAAAACACCCGGAATGGGGCCCGACCCAACATGAGGCCTGGGGCGTTGACCCCGGAATTCTTTCAATCTTCCCCGGGTGGACCGGTGTGGTACCGGGGTAGTCCCCGGTGTGGTACCTGGTGGACCTGGTGTGGTACCTGGTAGGGACCTGGTGTGGTCCTGGTATGGTACCTGGTATGGTACCTGGTGTGGTACCGGTGGTACCGGTATGGTCCCCGGGGTGGACCTGGTGTAGTACTGGGGTGGTACCTGGTGTGGTACCTGGGAGTTGGTTTAGAAAGACAGGCAAACACTAGGACATTTTTTTTAGAAAACGTTTCGGTCCTGGAACCTTGATCACTTCAACATAAACGTTGAAAGACAGTTTTATAGTCTGGGGTGGGTGGTGCCCCGGTGTCCTGAGGAGGTGTGAGTGATGCATGGGACCTGAGTGAGGTGTGGTGACGTGGTGACCTGAGTTAGGTGTAACTGATGCATGACCTGAGTGAGGGGGGATGCATGGTGACCTGAAGTGAGGTGTGAGTCCCCTGGAACCCCTAAGGGGAGGGGTGACGCATGGTGACCTGAGTGAGGTGTGGTGACGCTGGTGACCTGAGGGGTGGTGATGCATGACCTGAGGGGGTGTGGGGCTGGTAACCTGAAGGGGGGTGGGGGGCCCATGGTGACCTGAGGAGGTGAGGACGGTGCCTGAAGTGGGTGTGGTGACGCTGGTAACCTGAAGGGGGGTGTGAGGACGCTGGTGACCTGAGGAGGTGTGGTGACTGGTGACCTGAGTAAGGTGTAAGTGATGCATGACCTGAGTGAGGGGGGCCCCTGGTAACCTGAAGTGAGGTGTGGTGACATGGTGACCTGAGTGAGGGGGGACCTGGTGACCTGGGGGTGAGGACCTGGTGACCTTAAGTGAGGTGTAGGACGGGACCTGGAGGTGTGGGGCTGGTCCCCGAAGTGAGGGGAGTGACGCGGGACCTAAGTGAGGAGTGACGCTGGTGACCTGGTGGGTGGGATGCGGGGGACCTGGGGAGGGGGGGAGCTGGTGACCTGAGTGAGGTGTGGTGATGCGGTGACCTGAGTGGGTGGGAGATGGGACCAAGTGAGGTGGGGCCATGGTGACTTGAAGTGGGTGTGGTGCCATGGTGACCTGAAGTGAGGGGGTGACGGGACCTGGTGAGGTGAGTGATGCATGGTGACCAAGTGAGTGTGGGAGCATGGTGACCTGAAGTGAGGGGGGTGATGATGGTGACCTGAAGTGGGTGTGGTGATGCTGGTGACCTAAGTGAATGTGGTGATACTGGTGCCTGAGGGGGGGGGGAGTGGAAAAATTCCCCCAAAAGGGCCGCCCTTTCACCCTTTTAAGGGCCCCCATCCTTTCCCCCTTGGAAGGGGCCGAGGGGGCAGGGGGAAAAAATTAAACCCCATACCAATGAACTGACCACAGTGTCCCCGTGTTTCTGACAAGTGCAGCGAGTGTATATGTGAGTCAATAGACAAGAGATTAAACTTTTCCAAAAAAGGGAAAAATTTCGGAAACGCGGGTTTTTTTCACTTAAAAAACAATCATGTTTCCCCGTGATTGAAGTATTTAGAAACAAAAACATTTTTTGCTAGAGCAGCAGTAGTTTTTGAAATTGGATATCAGTGGCTGGCACCAGAGGCTCCCCGGGGGTTAGATTAATTCTGCCACCAAAAAAGGGGCATACGGCGACGAAGGGTTTAACCTAAAAAGCATTAGTTCCGCCTTATACTAATTTAATCTCCACTAACTTCAGGAAATCGGATAAGAACTCTGTTTCACCCCTTTTGTGAAAAAATCGCGGGATATTCAGAAGTGTACAGTTTTTTTATTTCAAAAAAAAAACGTAGAAAACAACGCAAGCGAACTTCGTCGAAACAAGACGGTGATCATAAAAGGGGGGGTTCCCCACAATCAAGAAAATTTCTCCCTATGGTGGAGTCAACACCATCGCCCCAAATTTCACGAAAGGGATTTTTTTATGTTATTTTCAGGCGGGGGCTGGAAAATTCTTGTAAAGAGCATAAAAAAATTTTCCTATTGAGGCGGGTTTTGCGTGGATTTTTTAAACCCCAAAAACGTAGTGTTATCTCAGTTTTTGATTTTAAATTTTACAATATGAGCATACGCCCTTTGGGGGGAATATATTATAATCATAATTTTTTTTACCATAAAACCCCCAGGGGGGGCCATGGATGTATCCTCTGTGAAGATTTTCGGGATGGCTGCGACTTTAAAATTTATCAAAAATTTAAATTTGGCAACCTTTACAGTTCATTTTATCGTAGGAGCACATTCCTCCACAATTTTGGCCCCTTTGGGCCCGGGGGTTTGGTGCCCCAAAAGGGGGGGCCACATGGGGGCCCCAAAGATTTATCCCCCCAGTGTATAAACCCTACGATCCAAGGTCCTTCAGGGAAAATTAAAACTAGTGTTTTTACAAAAGAAACCAGAATATTGACCCCCTATCTCTTTAAAAAGAGCATGGGAAGCTTTTTGACGAAAAAACCCCGGATTGGGGGCCCCCCGACATCCAGGAAAAAAAGGGGGCGGTTTTCCCCAAGGTTGGGGGGGACAGTACTGTGGGGGCATCCCACTCCCCACGCGGCAGTTACTGGTGATCATTCCCCCCTTTTTTCCTGCGAGAAGCAGACTGGCGGGCCCCAATTGGTGTATATGTGTACACATATTTATGTATACACAGTTTTTTATATATAAAAAATTTTTTAAATTTTTTTATAGACACAAATTAAGAGAAAAAAACCTTGTATTATGTTTTCTCTTATATAATAGGGGGAAGTTATATTAAGTTTAAACTTTCATTTTAAAATTGACATATTTTATGTTAAAACCCCTTGAATATATGGAAGAAAATACAGTAAAATTATTTTAATTTGAAGTGACGTCAGTCTGAGACCCAGTGGTTTAGCTGAGACATCAATTCAGGACAAAAAAAAACCTCTGTTTTTTCGTCCATATTTTACTCTGCTTTTCGGCCCCACTGACCTTTTGAGAGACGGGGTTGTGGGTCAGCGGGGGGGTTTTTGAAAAGGGGCCCAAAAAACCAGCTGGAGTTTTAAACACTTGGGGTTAGTCATTATACTAGCAAAATGTTTTCATTAACCACAAAAAAAACGTTACAGACGAAAATTACTCAATTAGAGCAATTAATTTCAGTCTGATGGTTTTTAACCAAGCACAAAAAGACTATGATCAGTTGGAAATTAAACTCAATTTTTAAAAACGCCTGAAATCATTAAATCAGGCTACGATTTTTGAAAATGAATTTCTAATACCAACCCGACAGAGGAAGAAATTAAAAGTTTTGGGGATACCTTTAGTGAACAACAATTAAGGTGGACAGGAATACAGGCACTGTAAAAAATTTTGTCACGAGACCTACTGAACTAGTGGTCAGTTTCCCCACACCTGCCCACCCTGGTGTTGGCTTACCAAGTTTCCCCTAAATTAGAAAATGCCTTTTTTTAAAGGTAACAATTATGAAGAGTTCCTTAGGGGTTTTTCATTTTTAGTGAATTCACAACTGACATAATGAGATATGTTCAATTATCTCAGATATCTCGTGAAAGGTAACCCCCCTATGACCGTTAAATTTTTTCCGGTGGTCAAAGGCAATTATGCCTCCCCTTACTTTCTTAGCAGATAATTATCTTGATGCTAAAAAAACCCGGGGGTTGAATGCAGTCTTAATAAAAAATTTGAAAAACCCAAACTTTTTTTCAGACTTACAGTAAATTTAGAATAAAAAGACAATAGTTCCTCAACTACTGGGAATTTAAGTTCCTAAACCTGTACTCCCTGGAACGAGGGAGGATACATTATTATATAAAATGTAAAATCCTGGGGGGATTAGTACCAAACTTGCACACAGAGTCCCCCGAAAGAAAAGACTCCAGACGATGTAACATCCCCCAATGAAGAGCAGGGGTGCCACTAAGACGTTGGAGAAAACAATAAGTATCAGGGCCCAAGACTGTTCAGCTGGCCCGCTACAAAGGGGATTCCAAAACCCCTGGCTGTCTTCAAGGGCACTGGACAGGCACCAAAGTCGGTGCCTGGAGGCTGTTGTTCACGTTGGACTGCAGCGGGCAGCAGTAACAGCTTGGTTGATCAGGCTCTGTCCAACATGAGGCCAGGTCAAACCGGGCCCCGAGGCGTTGACCCTGGAACTCTCTCCAGGTAAACTCCAGGGGCAAGTGGATTGGTTTATCAGTGGTATTGTACAAGATAAACTGTCAACACAAATCATTGAACGTTTAAATATTATTTTCAAAACCCTTTTTTCCCTTTTGAAAAATTAAACGATTTTTAAAAAATAGTCTCATGCAACGAGACAAGATGAAATCCACCAACCCCGTTGGATAAAAACCCCCTTTAACTCAGTACAAAAAGTGTCCCCATTTTACTAAACCACATAAGGGAAAAACCCTGAGGCACTTATCGTTTTGAACACAACAGACAGTAAACAGACGTACACAAAAACTCCCCAAAAAGTGTACTTTGTGATGGAACACATTGGGCACAGTATTGCATTTACACAACAATGGGGCAGGGGGAAAAAACGTGCTAAAAAAACTGAAAAGGTGTATTAAGTGTTTAGGTGAACAAAGGGGGGGTAAATGCCCCTGAAGAAGTTTTTTAAATGCAAGGGAATGCATCACACGGGGGGTCGGGGGGGTCTGGTGGCTAAGGCTCGTTTCCCCGGGGGGGCCGGGGGTTTGATTCCCAGCCAGGCAGAAACATTGGACGTTTTTTTACACCTGTTTTCTATTTTCCCCCTCAGTAAAATGGGTCCCCCCGGGGTTTGTCGACTGGTGTGAGTCGCACCCCGGGACACTGACCTAATCTGCCCGAAATGCCCCAGCAAAAAGGGGGCTTTCTATATAGTAGTACTGTTCAGCTGGGGCTGTATCCCCCGTACATGTATTTTAAAAATAAAATTTATTATTACCCCAAAAACCCTTTTGTTTAAAACCCGATTTACAGAGTCGGGGAAATCAACAAACAGCAGCATTAAATGTGAGAGATAAGCCCAAAAACGCCCCCCCCTCCCAAAAAGGGGGTTATCACATAAATTACACAAAACCAATGTGCTGACATTATTTGATCAAGGATCACGGTTTTTTATAAGACGAACATGTTTCAAAAACTGAATAAACAACCCCATGCCAAAATACAGTTAGAAATAGCGGGGTTTTTCCAAAGTTCTGGTAAGCAGAAATATGCCCCCGCCAGATTTACTGTTGGTCTAGGAAACAAAAAAAAACAGAATCTGTGGTAGTCGATGACCTTTAGTAGTGCAGACCCCCGGGAAAAAGAGATACAGTTGCAGCACTAAAAAGGGGGGCCAAGGTCAAATTAGCCTGCCCCGACATACAGACAGACACAATTAGTCCAATTGATTTAATCTTGGGGAAGTGATTACTATCACTGTTTTGTGGAAAATATAGAAGTAAACATGATGTTCTTTTGTTGAAAAACTGGAGGCCATATGATATGTGGCCAAAATTCCCTAAAGGGGGAAAAAAAACTGATTTCCCCAAAAAAATTAACATTAAAAATTGTTGATCATAAAACCACAAAAAAATTATTTCCCAAAAGAAAAATAACCTTGAAAGTTGGGGTTTTAGATAAGGGGTTTTGATGTAAAAAAAAAAAGGGTCAGTTAAAATTTGGACATTAAATATAAGATACTTTTGGTTTATTTTCCCCAGGTAAACCACCAATAAAATTAGTTTTATCTTCTTTGGACAAAGAAACCCCAAAAGAGCTCAGGGAAAAACCCCAAATGCCCCCTTTTTAAATACAAACAAAACCTTTTAGAAAATTTCTTTAAAATAGTCGAAGATGTTGGAAGAAGATGCTCAATCCCCCACCAGGAGTCAGGAAAATTTCGGCCACTACTGGTTTAACCCAAATTACCAAAGGGTCAAATAAAGATTTTAAAATTTAAGACTGTCTGATGCCGGGGCCCCTCAAAAACAGAAGCTTAGAGTTCCTAATTTTCCCCGTCTTATTTTCCTCTTCCTTTTTTTCTTCGTCGTAATTTCTTTTTGAAATCCCCCTTCTGATTAATAAAAAAAAAACGTGTTCAAAAAAGGGGGTGATGGGTGGGTGGAAGCAAGGTTTTTCCCCCCCAAATAGTCTGGGGCTAAAAAAAGCAGCGTTGACTGTGGGCTCACAGCACCACAAAGCAACATTCATTCACCTGGCTCACAGCACAACAAAGCAACGTTTTTTGAATTAAAACACAAAAAAACCTTCCCCTGTGCTTTACAGCACAAGAAAGCAACTTTCCCCCGAACTTACAAAAAAAGAAATTAACATGACTGTAAGATTCGAAAGTAACTTGCAATTCCCCAATTTCCCCAGACAAAAGGGCTTCAGATTTTTTCCGACCCTTTTTGTGTTGTTTCCCCGTTCACACTCAGTGGTTGAACAAAATTCTCCCCCATTCATGATAGAACACCGGTGGAAAAAGTTCCCCTGAAGCCTTGGCTTGTGTAATATTTCACCCCACGGGGGAAGGGGGGAAAACCCTTGGCAAAAAACAAGATGGGATTGTGGGGAACCCCAAAAGGGGGTGATTACATGAATATCGAGACGGTGCCCCACGGACAGGGGAAAAAGGTTTCCGTATTTATTTTTTTTTCGGGGTTCGTGTCTACACGGTACCAAAGGGGAAATTTTTAGTCGAGGTTATTCTGAAGAAAACCAAAAAAATCCTTTTGGAACGGAAAATGCATAAGACAAGCCCTGGAGCTTTTTGGGCAGTTTCTTATGACCCCGGGCAGGTGGGGGGGTGTCCAGGGATGGTGTGTGTGACCAGGCCGGGGGTGTGGGGGTGCCCCGGGATGGTGTGGGACCAGGGGGAGGTGGGGGAAAAAGGGTAAATCAGGTGGGGCCCCAGCAAATAAACGCCCTAATGGGAAACAAAAATATCAACAAACTCTGAACTCATTGAAAAAAATTCCCCCCAAGTCAGCCAGACATTTGGGGTCCCCCTTTTTACCCCCTCCCCAAAATCCCCCCCTCCAGTGTTTCGAAACCTACATTATATAATTCCCCCCTCAAAGATCCACCTTTTTTTCCCAAACCTACACCAAATTCCCCCCTTGCACCCACATCCACACACACATCCAACCCTTTTCCCCCCCCCTTCCCCTCACTACCCCATTTCCCAAAAACCTTCCCCCTTCCTTCACACACCCCCCCAATTTTCCCTGCATTCACAAAAATTTTCCCCCACACCTTTTCCACTCCCCCAATCCCCCCTTCCCCTTACCCATCCCACCCACCTTCCCGCACTACACACCCCCAAAACTTCCCCCTCCCACCACACTTTCATTTTTCCCCTTTACTCACTCCGACAAATCCAAAATCACCCCAAAGTTTTACCCCTAAACCCTTTTCCCCATTTTTTTGGTACCCTTTCCCCCCTTTTTAAAATTCAAAACAGAAATGAAACACAAAAGGGAAAAATTTCCGGGGCCCAAGTTTTTACCCAAAAAAGTTAACAAGCAAATTTTTACCCCTTGGGGGGTTTTTTAAATTCCTTTTCCGGGTTAACCCCAAAATCAAGTACATTATAAAAATTTTTTGTGGGTTAGCTCAGGTTCCTGTATTTATTGAGTCTCTTTTATTTTAGAGTTAACTTTCCAGGAGTGACACTTTTTAAAAAAACCAAAATGACATTTTTTTCTGGGGGGCCTTTTGCTGACCTTTCCCCGGTTTTTCTCATCTGTTTTGGTTTTTTTGGGGGTTGCGGCCCCGGCAGGCCGGGGTTTAAAATAAAACTTTCTGCTTTTTGGGTATTTCAGAGGGGGGCCCCATTGCCATTGGGAAAATTTTGGGGAGTGGGGATGGTGCGGGAAAAGGGGGAAAGGGAAAATTGGGGGTAAATGGGGCCCGGAAAATTTGGGGCTTGGGTGTGGGGGAATGGAGTTTTGGGGAAAAAAAGGGAAAAAGGGGGCTTTTGGGTGTAGGGGTTTAAATGGGGGGGGGGGGTTTTCGGGGAAGGGGGGGGGTTGTGGGTTTTTTAAAGGGGGGGACTTTTAGTGTGTAGTGGGGGGAAAACAATGTGTAAAAAGGAAAGGGGGGGGGTTGGGGGGGGGGGCAGGAAGGTGGGGGGTGTGGTGTGTGGGGGGAGGTTTTGGGGGGGTGGTGCAGGGGGGGGCCCCGGGGGTTTTTGGGGCGGGGAAGGGGAGGTTTTGTGGATGTGTAGTGAAAAGGAAGGGAGGTTTTGGGAGTGTAGTGCAGGAAGGTGGAGGCTTGTGGAGGGGGGGGAGGAAGGTGGAGGTTTTTGGATTGGCAGGAAGGGGGAAAAGGTTTGGATGTGGGGGGGAAGGTGGAGGCTTGTGGATGTGAGTGGGGGGGAGGCTTGTGGATGTAGGGGGGGAAGGGGAGGCTTTTTGGATGTGGGAGGAAGGGGGAAAACTTGGGGTGGAGGAAGGTGGAGGCTTGGGGGTTTTTGGGGCAGGAAGGGGGGGGGCCCGTGGATGGTGTGGGGCAGGAAGGTGGAGGCTTGTGGAGGGGGAGTGCAGGAAGGTGGAGGGTGGATGTGTACAAAAGGGGAGGCTTGTGGAGGAAAAGGGGGAAGGTGGGGTTGTGAGCAGGAAGGTGGGGGTTTTGGGGTGGGGGTGCAGGAAGGGGGGAGGCTTGTGGATGTAAAAGGGGCGGGGGGTTTTGGGGTTGTGGGAAGGGGAAATGGGGGGAAGGTGGAGGTTTTGGGGTGTGGGGCGGGGAAGGGGAGGCTTGTGGTTTTTGGGGAGGAAGGTGGGGGGGTTGGGTGGGGGCAGAAGGTGGAGGCTTGGGGGTTGGGGCAGGAAGGGGGGGGGCGTGGAGGGGGAAAATGCAGGAAGGTGGAGGCTTGTATAAAAATGTATATATATATATATATATATATATATATATATATATATATATATATATATATATATATATATATATATATATATATATATTGTTTTAATTTTTATTGAAAGAATTAAGAGTAAACAGAAAGCAGGAAAAATTTAAAAAGGGGTTTTTTGGAAAAAGGAGGGGGGTTAGCCCAAGTGTTTGGGGAAAATATGGGTTTTAACAGTATTTGGATAAGGGTAAAGATGTTTTTGGCATTTATGGATTTGGAAAAGGCGTATGTTTTGGGGAGAGGGGGAAGTGGCAGATTTTTCGGGTTTGGAATGGGGGGAAGGTTACTGAAAGCAGTGAAGATTTTTTAAGGATGGGGCTCGGGTTGGGGGGGAGGGGGGAAAAGGGCTTTTCCCGTGTGGCGGGGCAAGGATTTTGATGTCCCGTGGTTGTTCAATATATTTTGATGGGGTTGTAAAGAAGTGAATGCAAGGGGTCTTGGCAAGAGGTGTTGGGTTAAAAAAAAAGAAGCAAAAAAAAAATGGGGGGTTGTCCCTTGCTTTGCTGATGACACTTCTTTGGGAAAATTTGAAGAGGAAAATGCAGAGGTTGGTGGATAATTTGGTAGGGGTGTGTAAAAAAAATTAAAGTGAATATAGGGGGAAAAGGGTATGAGAATAAAAAAAATAGGGACGAAAGATTGGGGATCGGAAAATTTGGGGGGGGGGAAAAATGGAGGAGGTGAATGTATTAGTATTTGGGAGTGGACATGTTTTGGGGGGGTCTATGAAGGAGAGGTGGGGAACATAGAATTGATGGGGGGGAAAAGGGGGGGGTGGAGCACTTGGGCCCCTAAAAAAAAAAAACCTTGTCCATGGAAGTAAAAAAGGGGGGAAGTGGGGGGTATGGTTTTTCCAACGCTCTTATATGTGAAATGGGGGGTGAATGTTGCAAGAGGAGAAGGCTGGGGTGGGATGTCATGTCTGAGGTCAATTTTGGTGTGAAATATTGCAGAGAATTGGGGTTTTTGGGGAAAATTGGAGGAGGGCAGGATTACCAAAACGATTGTCCCCAGAGCTGAGGAGGGGGGTTTTGAGGTGGTTTGGACATGTAGAGAGAATGGGAGAAGAGGACTTGAGGATTTTAAACTGTAGTGGAGGGGGAAAGGGGGAGGGGGGGGCCTAGGAAAAAGGTTGGGGAGGGGAAAAAGGAAAATTTTTTGTGGGAAGGGGGGATTTCCAGCAAGCATGTGGGCATATTTGGTGGGGGGGAATGGAGGCAAAGGGGTTTTTAAACTTGACGGTTTTTGGGGTGTGGGGCAAAGTAACATTTATGAAGGGGGTTTAGGAAAAAACCCGGAGGCCCCACTTGAGTTCTGGAGATGGGGGAATACAGTGCTTGGCCCCCGAAGGAGGGGGAAAAATTGCAGTTTTTTTAAATTTAGGAAAGCACCCTTTTGGAAGGAAAAATGGAGTGAATATTGGAAAATTTTTTTTCAATTTTTTTGGGGGAATCGGCCGATTTTAATAAAAAAAAAAATATATATATATATATATATATAATATATATATATATATATATATATATAAAAATTTTAATATTAAGCATTGTTACCAATACTATTAACCCTAATCCCCAAAGGCTGCCAATAATCCCTTCCCCAAAAACCCGATTACAACTCTACTGTTCACTCCCCAGTTCACTGTCCCTTCCTTCCCGATTTTTATTCTACTCCCCCCTTTAAACCTTTCCCTTCCTAACTTCCCCCCTTTTTTTCCCTCCTTCCTTCCTTCCCCTTCCTTCCCGTAAGGATTCGATTAGTTCATCCCTTTATTTTACAGTTTAAATAAAAATTTTCCAACAATTTTTTTTGGGGGTTAATTTAAAAAGGGAAATATTTAGTATTAAAAATAAACAGAGGAAACCTGGTTAAGTTGGACCCAGTTTGGGACCCAGAGTTTTCATTTGGTTTTTGTGTTTGGGGAACCCCTATCTTGTGAGAACGTTTTCAGGTAAGTCAGTTGGGGAAAGAATGATCACTGGGAGAGATTTTTTTAGAGGGGGACAGAGTGAAGCTGATGATGGTTTTCCCCTCTTGGGGGATAATAGCTGGATGTTCATGAAACGGGGCCCGGGGGAACCCCGGGGAAATCTCTTCTTTTCTCCCCCGGGTTGATGGATCTGCTAAAGACCCCAAAACCCCTTTTCTTTCCTTTTTTTTCCTTTGGATCCTCTTCCCTTTCCTTTTTTTCTCCCCTTCCCCCCCCATTTTCCCCCTTCCCCAAAAACTCCCCTACCAGCCTCCACCCCCTTCCAAAACCCCCCAGCCTCCCCACCATCCATTTTTTTCTCCAGTAACTACACACTTCACCTCCCCCCCCTTCCCCTATCTACAAAAATCTCAAAAGGGCCCAACTTCGTCCCCAAACTCCCCCATTCATTTATTCTCTCTCCTCTCTCTCCCTCTCTGTCTCCGCCCCCCCTTTTTTTTTCACAGGGACAAGGTTGGGGGTTATAACTTTTTTTTCAAAAAGGGCACCACATACTTTTAGCTTTTTTAAAAAACCTTTTTTTTGTTAAGAGATATATAAATAGGGAACAGGATAAATTGGAGCCATCTGTGGGCCAACGATTTCTTTTTGGCAACTGACTATTTTATTTTTCCCTTTGTTAAAACATGTTCTAGATTCGGTCATCCTAGGAAGAAATGATCTCGGGGAATGAAGTTCTGGAGAAGGCCACACCCAGAGTGAATTGTTTTTGCCCCCTCTTTTTTTTCAGCTCACTTTTCGCTGTCCTCGGGGTGGGGGGTGAAAATACTTTGATAATATTGGCCTTGTATGTAACAGTAAGGCCACCCACATCTCTGTGGGGCCTTACTGATCTGTCCGGGGTTGGGCCCCGGCGAGAGACCCTTTTGGGCTTGCTCTTCTCTCTATTCTGTCAAAAAGTCGCAGATGAGAGGGGGGGTGGGCAGGCAATCCAAGAAAGTGGGGGCATACTCAAGGCGTGAGCGTACTTTTGCCTCATACAGAATCTTAAAAAACCTCGGCAGGCGGATACGTTAAGTGCTGTAAGCACTTAGATGTTGAAAAATTTTAAAAATGGTGCTTCATAGTCAGTTTGGAGTGTCGGTTTATTAAGGATATTTTCTTCATTCCCAGGTACAAACACTCTCCCATTTATTCTTACAAAAAAGGTCCCCATTACCATTATGGTGCCCCGGGCAATCATCATTTGTGTTTTCAGGGAAATGGACCCCATAGTTTTCCCCAAAAGGGTTATATATTGCTGGTAACTGGGGGTGGCCAGAGGGAACCCCTTTTTCCCTCTTAGAAAAAGTATATGTAGAAAACAACCCCCTGCAATGCATGGGATTCTGGGATGAGTTCAAGGTCATTTTGGGACATTTATAAGAAGGCCCAAAAAAAACTTCCCCCCGGGGGAAACTTTGCACCAATTTTGGGTCTTGGGGGGCTCTGTTCCTTTTAAAGGGAATCACTGAGGAGGCATAGTGCAAAAATTGGCGACCCTTAAAATTTTGCCAAAGAGACCCTGGTGTCATAATTTTGGGCAGAAAGCACCAGCAATGTCCCCTGCGACTCCACAGCTGACCCCGGGGTTTATCCAGTAGCTGGTGCTACATTTTAGAAGTTTAACAGCAGATCAGCAGCAGAGTGATTTTTAAGCCATATTGACGGTCAAAGGAATCAGGAAGTCGAAAAACGCTGTCATCTGCAGTGAAATTCAAGTTTACCAATGATTGACAGGATTGACACTGGTTTCCCTCTCCCCCCTTTCTTTTCTACTGGATAAATCTTTTCTTTAAAGAGCCCCGAAGTTTTTCTACTCCCCGAAACCCCCGGGCCAGGGTCGTCTGGGGCTTCCGGTCACCGGCTATTCCTGCTGGTAGTCCGCATACAAAGAACTATCAAGCCTATGATAAATTTTTTAAGCCAATAAATGTTGCAAAAACCCCCTAGAAAATACCCGCCTTTTTTTCCAAATAACAAGGATCTTCACGGAAAATAAATTTTGAATACAGAAACTGGAAAACCCACGTTCAGATTTCACACTGGATTAAAACACCCCCGAAAACAATCATGAGTGTAAGCGACAAACTCAATTTTAAAAATAAACACTTAACTGGGATAAAAAAAATAATGTTACTGAAATGTTTGGGGAAAATTTTGAAAAGAAACTTTAAAAAAAGTGGAGAGGATGAGCTTGACATATTTCACAAAAAAACGAGGGGCCCGAAACCTTTTCCCCTTAAGAAAAATGAAGAATTCAAACTTTCTAAGAACGAGTAAAATTTTTTTGGTTAAAAAAGGGGGAAAAATGGGCAAACTGAATGTATTCATACAGAATTCGGGGGAGACAAAGCAAAAATAACCAAAAAATGAATGGGCCCCCAAAAACATCTTATTTGCAAAATCCAGGATATAAACACACTAGTACTGGCCGTACCGTTTCAGTCAGAACTTTATCAAGTAACTTGATAAGCCAGTAAACAAAAAGTATTTTTGATTAAATATCTTTCGACTATTTTTTATCTTTTTTTTAAAAAACTGAAAAAATTTTGACAAAAATAATATGGCGAAAAAGACAAACTGCTCCCAAAAAAAAAAAAAAAAATTTTGCTTCACGTGCCGATCAACCAGATCAACAGGCTGGTTGATCAGGGGGCCCAGCAGCCTGGATCATGGCCGGGGCCCCGGGTTAAAAACCCCACAAGGTAAAATATATCCAAAATAGGTAGATAAATATTTATCTTTAAAAAGGACCGAAAAATAACTGTAAACAATGTAAGATCAAGGGGGTTTCCTAGTAAAAAATTCTTCCACAGAACAGTGGTCGCTCTCTTTTAAAAATTTTATATCTGACAAACACTTGAATGATAAAAATCATTGTCGACAATACTAGAATTTTTATGAGAATAACTTTTCTAAGTCGATGTAAACCAAGTCTTCCAGCTGACACGGAAAACACTATGAAGTTCAACGAAAAAAATTTTTATTTATAGCTATGGAAAACGGAAAATTTAAAAAAAGGAAACCAGATATATAATATATAAATACATTTAACTACTCATGAAGTAGAAAAGAAACCCTAGGAGACTTAAGAAAAAGTGTTGTTAGACCTATTTTTTAAAGGTCAGAACAGTGTTACTAGTAAAGGTCAGAACATTTATAGTCAAAGGTCACAACAGTGTTACTAGTAAAGGTCACAACAGTTTACTATCCTGAAAATGATAGCTGGATAAACACCATCAAAACGAAAACCCCAGCCAATGACGATGCTTACGGCACCTGTACTTTTACCCTAAAAACAGACCGGGAAAATGGGGGAAAACCCCAGCTGCCCTATTTTAAAAACACCAAATTATTTTGAGCGCCTCAATTCCCTTTTAGAATTAGCTCCGGGGAACACAGGATAGAAAGGTACATGATAAATTGGGGGAAAATACTGGGCATTGGTTCCCCAAACATAACATTACCCTTACGAGGCAAAAACCAAGATTTTCACATTGTCTTTTTAAAAACAGGTTAAAAAAGACACAGATAACTCAATAAGTGTGAAGGGCATGAGTTTTTTAAACACTCCCCCTTTCCCCCAAAAAGGAAATTCCCCCCAGACCCTGGCTCTTCAACGGAAATTTAAAAGAAGTTCCGGAATCGATTTTTATCGGGGCAGTGGTCCTTGCCACTAGAAATAAAAGCCTGACTGAGGGGAACCCCGACCCTGGTCAGACCTGGCTGCAGGGGTGCCCCCAATCATACAGTAAAGGTGTCCCCCCCCCATCCCTTCTCTTTGTCTCTTTCCCCCTCGCTCTTTTCCCCCATTCTGTCTTTCCATCTCTCCCCCCTAAACCTCTTTTCCCTGTCTCTCTCTCCCCCCTTTTCCTATTGTCAACCCTCTTTCTCTCTACCCACTTTTCTTTCCCTATCTCCCCCCTTCCTCACCCCCCCCCCCCCGAAAAAAGAAAAAAACCCATAAACCGGGGGGGAGATGCAATAAAAAGTTGAAAAGTTTTTGGGTTCGCCAGAGAACACGAGAAAAATTAATGCTTTGTAGACTGATTTTGATCAAAGAAAAAACTAAATTTTTTTTGTACATCCAACGGCTCACACAATTTGGAAACATTTGCAAAATATATATTTTAACTTTCAAATACAGGAATTGTGCTCAAAACCAAATGGAATGGTGTTGAAAAAAGAAAAAAAACGGTGGCCCCCTTTGTCGGTCCCAGCTTTTTTTTTTCTCACCACATTAAATTTCAATTTTACTTTCAGGATAATTTATTTATTTTAACTTTTAGACAACAGTCTTAACCTAACTACACCAAAATTCCCCCGGATAGATTAATTTTTTTTGAAAGAAATGACAAAAATTGTTTTGACAAAACTGACTATTTATAAACAATGGAATTACGACTGTTGTTTGTAAGATGGTTGAATTAAAGCCACACACATTCAAATTTTTTTTTATTAAACATTTAAATAGTTTTAGTGGTTGTGGAAAGTACAATTTGGAAATATGCTTTACTATCAAGAGCTTAACTGCCAGACTAAAGAAGTAAGGGTGCTGGCAGTACTTTCTTTTTTTTCAACTCATAACCATGATATATACCATTAGGATTTGAGCTATCTGTTCCCCAATGTCCTGGCCCCCTTGTATTGACCCTTCCACCTCTACAATTCCCTTCACCACCACCATTTTTTATCATAATAATTTTTAACAAGTCATGACCTCACAGACTGACCCTTTCACTTAATGCAACCTTTTTTTTCTATTTCCTTTTTTAAACCTTTTTTTTTTTTTTTGCAAGTACAGTCCTTTTATCCATTATCCATCAGTTCTTCTCCCCCCCCCCTTCCCCCCCCCTTTTTCTCTCTTCCCCCGCTTCCCCCCTTCTCTCCCCCTAATCTACCACCGGTATTGATTCCGGTATGCCCAGACCAACCCAGTCCAGGGCCCCCCCGGATGAAGGTCTAATGAGTCAGGCTGACACCAAGCAGTCCAACGTA
Organism: Cherax destructor; assembly: GCA_009830355.1. NCBI lineage: Eukaryota > Metazoa > Arthropoda > Malacostraca > Decapoda > Parastacidae > Cherax > Cherax destructor. Next base: position 626 of record WNWK01040490.1, on the reverse strand, counting down.
GAAAAAAAGCCCGGCTGATCAGAGACTAACTCTGAGAATTTATCAATTTCTCTCTTATGACAATTGCATCTTGTTTAATATACACCAAAAAGGGGGGTGTTAAAAGTCTTGGGGACTAAACTTTTGAGTTTTTTTTTTTTTCTCAAATGCTCCTTGCATTTCACTGGGAGGTTTTTTTGAGCCTGTTTCTTTTAGGGTAATTCCAGTGCAGATCAGGAATAGTCCCATTTTGGGTTTTTTTTCGGGGGTTGAGGAAGAGTTGCGAGTTAGCAGGGGGAAGACCTTACGAGTATTTGGCCGCACAAATTGCATATAATAAAGAAATATATCTGGAGTGAACGTGGGGCTGAATATATCTCCCCGGGTGCATCAGCCCCCTAATTTGGCAGCCTATACAGGTATCGAATATCAGAAACCTTTTTTACCCTAATAAAGATTTCTAAAAATTTCACACAAAATGTCAGCACCATCAAGCAAATTCAGGTGAAAATGTTTTAAGGAATCAAACTGATCCCAGAACTAAAAAGGTGTCAACACCTTAGCATTCCCCCTTTTTTAACCTTATCTATAAAAATGAAAAAACCTGGTGACATCCCATTCCACTTTTATTGGAAAATAATCCTCTT